>OVBA01002603.1:0-33145 GCA_900406435.1 Lepidium aucheri | reverse complement strand
GTCCATCTCTTCATTCACAGCATTTTCCCAGAATTTTCTTTTGTCACTACTTATCGCTTCTTTATAGGATTGTGGCTCTTCGGTTTCAAGCTCCTCAGCGGTAGCTAGAGCATAAGCTACAAAATCCCCATCTTCAAACCGTGATGGCGGTCTGATGTTATTTCTCCTTCTCCTATCCCTAGGCAGTAGATAATCATCCAAGGATTGATCATTATTCAGTTCATGCTCTTCTTGAGAATCACTAGGCTCTTCTATGTTCTCATTGTTGTCAGAACTTTCAGAACCATTAGATATTGAATTATCTCCACCTTGCTGAGATGATTCTCCAATATCAGAATAATATTGTGATGGTCCTCAGATCAACTCATTGCTGAAAGACACCCTTTTTCTATCTCTTATCTTCTTCAGCTTTTCCTCAACCATTTTCTGTTGATATGTACTTTCACTAGCCTTAGTCAAAGTATCCTTAAAGATCTCATCTTCATTGAACATCACATTTCTGCTAGTTACACATTTTCCATCTTCCGGTATCCAAACTCTGTAGCCTTTAGTTCCAAAAGGATATCCCATGAATACACCCTTAATTGCCCTTGGACTTATCTTTTCTTGTGTAACGTGTACAAAGGCTGAACATCCAAAACGCCTTAGATGACTGAAATCTGGCTTTGATCCACTCCAAACTTCTTCAGGTAGTTTAACTCCATTAGCTGAACTAGGAGATCTGTTTATCAAATAAACTGCCGTTGATGTAGCTTCAGCCCAGAATTCCTGTCCAAGTCCTGTCTCAGCCAGCATGCTCATCACCTTTTCCATTATGGTTCTATTCATCCTTTCCGAGATACCATTTTGTTGTGGTGTGTAGGGGCATGTCTTGTGCCTTTTAATTCCAGATTCTCTGCAAAGCTTGTCAAACTGAGAGTTACAAAACTCTAGTCTGTTATCTGTCCTAAGACACTTTATCCTTTTATCAGTTTGATTTTCCACAGCTAGCTTCCAATCTTGAAACTTTTGAAATGCTTCATCTTCAGTCTTCAAGAAAAATACCCACACCTTTCTTGAAAAGTCATTAATAAAACTGATAAAATACTTGCACCCTCCAATACTTTCAGGTGTGGAGGGAGATCCCCATAAGTCAGAATGAATATAATCCAATAGAGACTCACTGCTGTACTGACCCACTTTGTAGCTTTGTTTGTGAGATTTTCCCAATGCACAACTCTCACAAAATTCAAGCTTGTCAACTTCCTTGTTAGATAAATATCCTTGTTTGGCTAGAACCTTCAGATTTTTGAGACTCATATGCCCAAGTCTTGAATGCCAAATCTGAGTCTTGTTTGTTGAGTTTTCAGCTACTGCAGCTTCTCATTTGACCACTGATCCTTGCAGATAATATAGTCCATCATGGTACTTGCCTGAGAATATCTTCTTTCCATCCTTAAAGAAAGGTACCATGAAATCACTTCCCTCATATCTGCATCCACTCTTCTCTAGTTGACCATATGATATGAGATTTCTACCCATGGTAGGAACATATCTGACTTCGGTCAAAATAACCACAGAATTATCAGGATTGATAATCTAATTTTTCCAATTCCCTTAACTTCACTTGCTGTCATATTACCCATGAGAACATTTCCACCGTCAAACTCTTAGAAATCAAATAGAGCTTCTTTGTCAGGTGTAATATGAAAACTGCAGCCTGAGTCCATAACCCATTCACCTTTAACGTCTCCTTGACTTACAGCTAATATTGTAGGTTGACTTGGTTCAACAACAATGTTTGCTGAGCTTGATGTGGCTTTGTTGGGGTTTCTTTCAGGACATTCACGCTTCCAATGGCCTTATTTTCCACAGTTAAAACATCCTTTGTTGTTTTTATTGTGCTTTGGCCTAGATTTTGATCTGCCTTTACTCTTAGAGCGTCCTCTCCCCTGCTTATTTTTATCATTTTCACCTCCTTTTTCAGGTCTGCCTCTAGTTTCCACGTACAACCCTTCATTCTGGGATTTTGGAAGTTTCCCCCTTTCCAGCAACTCTCTTTCTTTGGACTTGGCAGCTCCTATAACTTCATTCAGAGCCAAGGCGTTTCTTCCATACTTAAGTGTCTCCTTAAATTGGTCATATATGTCAGACAGAGAGCTTAGAAGGAGTATTGCTTGAACCTCTTCTGACACTTCCACACCAATGTTATTAAGATCTGCAACCAGATGAAGAAAGTCATCAACGCTCCCATCAATACCTTTTGAGTCAATCATTTTAAAGGTATAAAACTTAAGTTGTAGGTAGATTCTGTTTGGTAGAGATGCCTCCATGTATAGACGGTTGAGTGTTGACCACATGCTAGCTGCAGTTTCACAGTTTGTGATTTTCCGCAGTACTTGATTCCCCACGTTTAGAACTATTAGATCTTTAGCTCTTTCAGATTTTTCAAACTTGACTGGATCCATTTCTGTAGTTGATGCAGAGACTTCTGTATCTCAGCCTGAGAATCTTGTGCAGTAGCTTCAGACACGGTTTCAGTAGCAGGTGAGTCCTTTAGTAGCTTGTCATCAGTTAAGATTACCTTCAGCCCGAGGACTCCAAAGTGAGCTAACATTCTCACTTTCCAAAGTGAAAAATCTCCAGTTCCATCGAATCTATCTACCTCCAATCTTGTGTTGCTCATCTTTTCTTCTCCAAAGAACACGAGCGCTTCTAGCCTTCTCCTTTTGCAAGCTTTCACACAACCTGGAAGCTCTGATACCACTGTAGGGTTTTTTATCTCTTTTGCAGGTTGAAGTTTAACTAGAAACAAGATTGACAAAGCATAAACATAAATGCAAAGAGGATTTAACGAGTTCCCAGCCTCAAACCGGTACGTCTCGTGGGAGTACTCTCACTCCCAAAGTTCACTATAATCAAAAGATTACACCACCACACTCAAGTCTCCTGGTATTTTGTTTACAGGTTCTTCAACTCACGCAGGAAGCTCTCTCTCCTTACAATATATTACAACAAGAAAAGCTTAAAGATCTAACAAAGACATATTGGCCATAATGCTAACTGCTGGGTCTACTCCACGTAGAAGAAGTGTGCGCACACTCCTCATCTTTAGACTTCTACAATTGTATCATCATTACTCTGTTTCACCAACTTCCATCATTACATTAGTTGGACCATAATCTTTCTCTTTTCTTTGTAAGAAAACATAGCAGGCTTCACTTTGTCTTTAGGCAAAAAAAACGTTTAGCCCATTAAGGCCCAAATGCAAATGGAGTCAACCCCATTATAATTATTGATAAATAAATAAATACATGTATATATATATATATATATATATTCTTATGTATATGTGGATGGTTACCAGCATCCATTAGACCATTACCTGATTTGGTCTCGAAAATTACTGCTTTCAGAATTCTGATTATAAAAATAAATACACTATAATCTGAATATAATTTGATCCGACCTATATATTTACCCAGAATAGATTATATATTCTTCATTGATTTTGTTGATGGAAGAATCGTCTCGTTTAAGATTTTGTCTACTTAGTTAGGTCCTCTTGAAAGCTATGTGTATAGAAAATGCACATTTTTAGACTTTTCAAAGCATAGTTTTTGTGAGGTATTCATGAACGGTGATTTAATGTATATCATTCCAGAAATGGTGATGATGTAACGTGATGACTTTTGTTTCATTTCATTGACTTGAAACTCACATTTCCTCTATAAATTACGACCAAAAATGCTAAAAAAATTTCATACATAACAACAATCAATATTTTAACATCATCTTTTACTTGTTATCTCATGAAGATGTCTTATGGATCGAGTTTACTGCTTCTTCTCAGCTTCCTAATAGCTTCGTTCCTCCACACGGCAGGTTTAATTCAACTTTTAATCAATTGATTATGTTATATTTAATTAGTCTATTCAGTTTTCAGAATTTGTGTATATTTTATCATTATTACTAACGGTTAATTCATTTGAAACTGAATTAGTTGGTCAAATCGGAGTGTGTTACGGCAGAAATGGAAACAATCTGCGACCTGCGTCCGATGTAGTGGCACTTTACCGACAACGAAACATCAGGCGGATGCGGCTGTACGATCCTAACCCGGATGCTCTCAACGCTCTCCGAGGCTCCAACATCGAGCTCCTGCTCGATGTTCCAAAATCTGATCTCCAGAGTGTGGCCTCCAGTCAAGCAGGAGCCGACACGTGGGTCCGTAATAACGTCCGCAACTATGCAGACGTAAGATTCCGCTACATTGCCGTTGGGAACGAGGTACAACCCTCAGACCCAGCCGCAAGGTTTGTATTTCCTGCGATGCAGAACATCGAGAGAGCGGTTTCAGGCCTCGGGATCAAGGTCTCGACCGCTATAGACACCGGAAGCATGAGAGAGTTTCCGCCATCAAAAGGGACGTTCACACCGGAATTTAGAAATTTCATCGCACCAATCATAAGTTTCTTGGTAAGTAAGCAATCTCCTCTGCTTGTGAATATCTATCCTTACATCAGCTACAAGGATAACCCAAGTCAAATCAGTTTGGACTACGCTCTCTTCAGATCACAGTCCACTGTAGTCAATGACGAACCATACTCGTATAGAAACCTTTTTTACGCACTCTTAGACACTATGTACGCAGCATTAGAGAAAACTGGAGGTGGGTCGGTGGAGATTGTAGTGTCGGAAAGCGGTTGGCCGACCGCTGGAGGATTCGCGACAAGTGTAGATAATGCAAGGACTTATGTGAACAATTTGATACAAACTGTAAAGAATGGATCGCCGAGGAGGCCAGGGAAGCCTATAGAGACTTATATATTTGCTATGTACGATGAGAATGAGAAGAATGGTGATCCGGTTGAGAAGTTTTGGGGATTGTTTAATCCAAATCTACAGCCCAAGTATGATGTCAATTTCAACTAAGATTCCATAAGAAAATGAAGAATAGCAATATGTGTTATACGGAATTTGAGGGATTGTATTGCAATAAATGTTTCCAAAGACTAGGAACATGTTCTACTAATAACTACTCCTTCGGTTTCAAATTATAAAATGTTCTAAGTAAAAAATTCACTTATTATTTTTAAAAACAGTGTTATATTATATTTAAAAATAATCTAACCAATCATAAATAATACTGCATAATATTAAAGGTCAAAAACTATCAAATTTATTAAATTTTGCATAGAAATGTACAAAACATCTTATAAATTAAAAAAAATAATTAAAAACCTTAAATATCCTGTAATTTGAGTCGAGAACAGTTGGCCTAGTGGTAGTGGCCACTTTACAAATCCTCAGACACCCGGATTCGAGTCTGTTCAGGTGCAAGGAAAAAGAAGAAATGAGTTTTAGAGTTTGGGATTTGGCTATGGATCAGACTTCGTCGATCCAACAATAGTAAAGTTGACAAAAAAATATATATATCCTGTAATTTGAAAGAGAGAGAGAGTACTAATTAGAAATAATGAGACTACAAATTTAATTAAGTGAGCATGTTTTTTTTTTTTGGTAGCATACAAATATTAATTAAAGGACATGGGGCCTTAAAAAGAAAAGAGTTTACACGCTAGCACAACCTGATTCCTCTTTTTTCAGTAGATTTATATACATAACTATATATATTAGACCAAAAGACATATTTCCAACTAACCATAGCCAAAATGGATCAAAAGTACCAGAAACCTTCACCATCACATTATTTTGGCTATGCTATGTACAATGACCAAAACCATAATAACTACATGCAAAGATGAACTCCAAACATATAATAGAGAGTACGTAACTAATGAAACTTTCCTATTTCCTTCGGAGGAGCTTCATCATCCTCCTTTCGTGTTGACGCCTGGAACACTCTCTAATTTCCATATGTGTTGGAGAAGGTTCAACTTCAATACTTCATTCAAATCCATTGCTTGCCGAGCCGTAGAGCCAATGGATTCATGGCGAGGCGAGCCTTAAAATTATTTTTCTCTTTCCGAATGTAGAGCTGATATTTTAGTATAAGGAATGTTCGAGCAAGATTTATTACTATAGTTCTAAATCCAATTCAGAAGTTTTTAGAGGAAAAATAGGTAAGAATTATGTTCTTTTCGAAGAAGTCAAAAATAGCTTAGAGTAAGAATGCCTAAATGCTCAGAATTGATTTGTATTGCTTGTTCGTGAATGTGTGTCACTTGGTCCGTTTATAGAAACATCCTCCTCTATTTATAGATCATAGAAGCGGTTACAAGTGAATAAAAACAGTAAATATTATATTTTGTTTAGATTCGAACTTATATAAAAGATTCTTCCAAGATTTTTGAAAATATTCCAAATCGAAATAGGAATGTTTCCATATCTTTCTTTGATGATGTGTTAGCCGAGTTTATCTTGTTCTGAAATGTCACGAGTTGCTGAAGGGAGATTCTTTCGTGTTTGGCATTAGCTTGATGAGATGACTTCTCAACTAATTTACTGAGTTCATGACTTGGAGGTTTTAACCATTGATTGTTATCCATGGACCAAAGTGGGGTCTCGGATCCACCTTCAATAATTGTCCCGCCCCCATGCTCAGAAAATGGTACTGGAATTTCCGAGTCAGAAAAATGACTGGTTTCTGTAATCTTTGATCCATGCGTCTCTTTGTCATTGGGCTAGCTCGCGGTTTAACATGCTATTTGTAGGTCATCATCATGCGCCAATTTGGCTTCCGGTAAATCCTTATAAATACTATGCTCTAATCATCACATTTTTTATCTTTATCCTTTTACTTTTACATACCTCCGAGTTTTGGATATATTGCTTCCTTCTCTATTTTCTTCTCCATTATCTTTCCTTTGTTAACTTGTTCTACAAGCGTTTAGGCGATTTCAACTTGCCTAATGTTATTGGCGTCAATGCTGTTCTTGATGAGTCTCTTCCTGAGGCTTCTAGAGGCCAACCTGATAACACTTCTTCTCGTCCTCTGGCTATTGTTGTTACTATAGTAGATGGTTTGGGTGCTCCCCGTTCTTCTAGCACCATGGTTAAGTTCGAGTACAAACGCCCTTCTAAGAAGGCAAAGGTAGAGGAAAAGGGTAAATCTTCTGCTCCACTTGCGATCACGGAGGGTTCATCTTCAGAGTCGAGGGCAGAAAAAAGGACTATTGGTGACTTTCGATTAATTCACAACCATGCCAGTACGGCACCGATTATGTCGTTCTGTGTTGAATGTGTTGATCTCATGCATCAGATCAGGATTATGTTGGAGCTTCTTCCTCCTCCCGACCAGATGCACAATAGGGATGAGTACGTGGGAATAAATTATTTGCTTTTTAAGGTCTGACTCCTTGTTTTAAGGATCTAGTTCCATTATCATCTTTATCTGCCTTATTAAATTTTTCTTTTTCTTTTTGTCTCGCTCATTGCTCACCTAAACTACATTCTACTAAATCGTGAAAAGTCTCGGGCTAATCCTAAGGAGGTTCTTGAAAATCTCTTCACTTGGCTAGTCGCACAGGTAGGTCCAACCTTGAAATAGAGGAGGCCAAATCTAAATTGGCTAAGGCTGAAGAAGAACTTGCTCACGTTCAAGCCGAGTTAAAGCTGGAGAGCGAGAATGTTTTGAAGTTGGTGAAGCCGAACGTGACCCTGGCAGATTCGCTGAAGTGTGCCGAGGTGGATCGGTGTATGGTCTTTAAGGCCGCTGAAAATGCAAATAATACTTCGTCAAAACTTCAATCCGAGTTGGGTACTTTGATATTCATCTTCATGTAGTTTCATCCTTAGAAAAGCTATAAATTTTTCAAGACCTCAATGCTAACTTGGCTGCCAGGCTTTTGTATGCTCGGTTTTAAGGTTCTCACAGTAATCTTCAGTCGCTAATAAATAGAAAAAATTGATATTCCCTCGGCGCTTGTCGAGTACGTGAACACTAAATTGAATAAATTCAAAGAGATTATTGAAAAGGAGACATTGACGACGCTTCTTCCAGACGACTTGGTCATCCCTGTTATTGAGATTGGTGAAACTTCGTACGTTCCTAATGAAAGTGACCTTAACGGGAGCACATACACTTTTCTCTAACAAGTGCTCCTGGCAGTGTTCGTCCCGAAATAATGAAGAGAAGGAATGAGAAGTTTGTTTCCAAGAAAACCTCCGATGATGACGAAGTCGGTGATGATGAGGAGTAAATCTAACTCTTAATTTCTTAGTTTTGAAGCAATCTGCTTTTTATATCTTTTGTAGTAATCATGTAGCTAGTTCCTTTTGCTGGGGTTGTAAAAAAAGTTCTGCGAAATAAATGTAAAAAATTAACAATTTTTCCTTGTTATTTGATTTGTTATGAAATTGAGAATTAAACCAAAGATTAGCTTCAAATGGTAAATGAATACTAATTTCCGATTCAGAACTTGTGCAAGGCTAAGTCTCGGACTTAGGAACAAAAGTAAAGCTTTAATTTTAAACTGTCAAGAACTTGGTTCGACTTCTGCGCGAAAACCAGGTTTTGGCTTTGAGATTTGCAAGACGTTAGGTTTTAGCATAATAGTGAGAATTAAGTCTTGGCTTTTCGCGAGAACCCGGTCTCGCTTTCTAGGATTTGTGAGAGTTTGTCTCAGCTCTTGTGAGATCTAGGTTCTCATTTAAATGTGAGAATGGAATCTCGTAAAAAGTTTTGCGAGTTTTGGCTCGGTGAAATTTTAAGACTCAGTTTAGTAGTGAGAATTAGATCTCTTATTTGGTGGGAACCTGGTCTCAGTTTCAGTGTGAGAATTAGATCTCGTAAATAGTTTTGCGAGGTTTGGCTCAACGAGATTTTAAAACACGACTTAATAGTGAGAATTAAGATTTCATATTGCTGTTTTGGCTCTTTTTTACGAGTTATACTCGACGAGATTTTAAGAGTCGGTTTAGTATGAGTAAGATTTTAATACTCGGCTTAGATTGCTGCTTTGGCTATTAGTGAGAGTTAATTGTGTTGGCTGTTTTTTATAAGTTATAATTGATGATATTTTAAGACTTGGTTTAATATGAGCGAGATTTTACGACTTGTTGAAACGTTAAGACTCAGCTTAGATTGTGCAAAGTTCTAAGACTAAACTTTAATACGAACAAGGTTTTAAGACTCAGCGTGATTACAAAATTTGGATTAGAGAGTATGAAGTGTCGACCTCACACCATCTTGTTTTTTTTGGTGGTTGTTGTTGATAATTTTTTACTCGGAATAAAGTGTCATCAACTCGTCTAGGTCATTTTCCATTACGTCGTTGTTTTCTTTGTCTTGTGCTAGAGAACACTTTTTTGTAGAGTTGGAACACTTACTTCCGCGGAAGCTAGAGCTTCCAAATTGTGAGATATAGAGAAAGATGTGCGACCAGTTGAACGTCTTGGAGTTGTGTGGTGCGACCATAGTACACCATCTAACTCATCCGCTCAACAATTCTTCTTTTCTTCAAGGATTTTCTTGATTCCATCCAAAATCAGCTTGTTGGTAGACTCGGCTTGTCTATTACTTTGCGGGTTTTGCAGAGTGGACTTGTTGACTCATATGTTCCATTTAACACAGAAGTTTGTGAATTTTACCAAAATGAACTGAGAACCATTATTGGTATTAGAGTAAGACAGCCAATTATGTGGGATTCTTTTCTAGACTAGTATACTCTAGCTCCTCAGCTAGCAACAGTAGTATTATAAAGTGAGAGAATATGTGACTATTTTGTAGGGTAAGTCGTGATGACATTAATATATTATTCCAAACAAATTTGACCACGTCTTTGTTCTTGATGTGTGATTATGCTTTGGCTTCCAACCATTTAGAGAAGTAGTTAGTCATGACAAGCATAAATTATTTATGCCGAGACAAGGGTAAGGGTCCGACTATGTCCATTTCCCAACACATAAATGGGTAAGACATAATGGAAGATGCTAATTCCTTGTTCAGGGCATGAATTATTGGACCATGTCATCGGTACTTCTCACATTCTGCCGCATACATTACACAATCGTATGACATAGTTGGCCAATAGTAATTGAGAGTCCAAATTTTCTGCTTTAAGGATCATTCACCTGAGTGATTTCCACCAGCTCCTTCGTGTGTTTCTTCATCACATGTCTTGTCTCAACGTCGTGAATGCAAGTAAACAAAGTGGCATTCGCACTTTGACGATATAGTTCTCCATCAATTTAGATAATGTGCACACTTTGCTTGTAGCCGCCTTGTTGTCCATCTATCTTCCGAGGTCTCACCGTCCAAGATGTAAGCCAGGATTTTATCTCTCCAATCGATGGTTTTTCAATGGGTGGGTCGGGATCAAGGATTGCTAAGTCGGGCTCTTCTGCTATATTGGTAATTGCCAAGACAATAGTGAAATCTCCTTTAGGCAGTTAAATACTTGGTTTATCGATGCTTTCTATTGGGATTATCCTTCTCTGAACTAGGTCAGTTGTTGATTCTAAAGTGATATGTATGGTTTTTAGCACATTTTAGGAGGTCTCTCTAGCCGTTTTTACATGCATATATAATACATTCTCATCATTTTAGAGTCCAAATAGCTTCATTCATTTGCATCATCATGCATATTGCATTCAAGGGGATTTTAGGTACTGAAAGTGCAAAAATGGAGTGTTCTGGACTAGTGGATGTAAAGAGATGCAAAGTAGCAGCACTTGGAGTGTGTTTCGAGCTGGGAAACAACTGATAAAGCTCGAGAACAAATCGAGTCTCCTCAGGCACGAACTGGAGTGGAGTGGCGAAGGACACGTGAAGAACTCGAACTGTAAGCTGACACTCGAACTATGCATGTTGCACTGGAGCTGCAGTTCGAGTGTTGTATCTTGAGACGCAAGGTTTCTGACCATGGACCTGATCAGCGTCTGGATCGAGCTTGGCTTCAATATCCACTAAAGATTGGTCCTTTTCTTACTGGGGCGAATTTTACTTGTGTTTGTGCTGAGTTTTCTATATACTTCGAGTAAGGATGATTTTTGGGGACCTATCTAGTTTTTGTCGACTGATTATTCTTTTTTTTCATGACCAAGCAGACATTAGCTCTTTGTAATTCCAGATTAAATCTTTCTGATTTGAGTTTTACGTTTTTATGCAATTCAATTTTTACGTTTACTGTTGATTTCAATATTCATTCGAGCTTATCATTTATGTTATACATTATTAAATTCGTGTTTAGCGTTAACTTTATGAATTCCGAGTAGTTACCTAGGGATCTTGAGGATGAGTTAGATCAGCGTGAAGCTTAGGTTTTCTAGGTTGCTTGAAGTTAGAATTGTTAGGATCTCTTCTGTTTTGGTACATTAATTACTAGCTTTATTCTGATCAACTAGAGCTTGTTCTGAGACGCTCTAGCATCTGATCGGTGTTTAATAGAGCGTCTGACTGAATCACTTCAGGTATTTACACACTCGGCTTGAGGGATCGAATGTTTGAGGTGTAAATTTGCTTAAACTGGGTTGATCATTCATGCCGGGTAGATTATTAAACGCCTATGAGGATAAGGTCTGTTAGTAGTCAATTTGAGTTTGTTTTCCACGAGAGTGGATTCATTATTATCATTGTTGCTGCCTAGAGATTAGCTTTACTGAGTGTTGTCAAGCGCCTAGTTGGTCTAAGAGTCACGCTGATCCATGATGCTCACTCCTCAGGAACCTGTTTTCTTACCTTGCGTTAAATTCACTTTTGACATTGCTTCTTATTGCTTCGATTTAACTTCTTTATTATTGCTGATTAATTTCTTCATTTGTATTATAAGTACGATCTAGGTTGTTAGACAAACGAAACTTTGACTGGCTTGAATTAGGATAGTTTACTGCATTCTGAGTGTTAACTATATTCCCAGTTGGTTTGACACCTATTATACTACACCGACATATTAGAGTAACAGGATTTGAAAACTTGAGTAAAATCCTGTTATCAAATTGGCGTTGTTGCCAAATGGGTTTCTGCTAGTTACATTTAGGATTATTAACTTTCTAAGCTCAAGTTCTTTTTGTTTCTCGTTACTTACTCACCTGTGATACTGTCTTTTGTGTTCTGTTTCAGGTGATTACAACATTCAGTGGGTCCGCTACAACCTACTGTTTGAGTTGAGTTCACATATTGTATGCAGACACGTTCACAGGGGAGTCATAACCTACTCCAACCTCTTGACACTATTGACCAACTTCCATGCGAGTTAAGAGTAAAGAAACACCAACTAGAAATTGCACGAGAAGATCCAGCTGAAATGAATCGCCCAGCAAACTCGCAAACACACCAACTCCCACTTAAGCATACCGACCCACCTCCTGTGGATGGACCTCGACAGAGGAGACCTCGAATAATTGGAGCTGGAGATGCACCAAGCACTCATACCCTGAGACATGGAATCGTGCCTCCAGCTATTTCGAACAACAACTTCAAAATCAAGAGTAGTCTCATCTCCATGATCCAGAACAGGCAGTTTCATGGACTACCCTCTGAAGACCCTCTTGATCACTTGGACGAGTTCAAGCGCATTTATGGTCTGCAAAGGCTTAATGGTGTCAGTGAGGATGCATTTAAACTTAGGCTATTTCCATTCTCACTTGGAGATAAAGCCCGCATTTGGGAGAAGCATTTACCATAAGGATCTATTACTTCTTGGACTGACTACAAAACTGCTTTTCTGAGCAAGTTCTTCTCGAACTCTCGTACTGCCAAGCTCAGGAGTGCTATCTCGAGCTTTACACAACAGAAACATGAAACTTTTGCTGAAGCATGGGAGCGCTACAAAAATTATCAAACCCAGTGTCCCCATCATGGTTATGCTCCAGAAACATTGCTTAGCAACCTTTACAGAGGTGTTCATCCCAGCATCCGAAGGCTCCTGGATATTGCCAGCAACGGAAATTTCCTAAACAAGGATGTGGATGAAGGTTGGGAGTTAGTGGAGAATATGGCACAGGCAGATGGGCAGTATAATGAGGACTACGATAGGACTGTCTGTGGTACAATGGATACAGACACAATCAGTAGGAAGGAGCTCAGGACNAAGGAGCTTAAAACCCTGAACGAGAAAATTGACAAGTTGTTGCTGGTCCAATAGAAACATGTTCACTTTATGACTAGTGATGAACATCTTCAAGACGAGGAGGATGATCAGGTTGCGGAGATTAGTTATCTGCAAAATCAAGGTAGTGGTTACAAGCAGTACAACAGCTACAAGAAACACCCCAACCTCTCATATAGGAGTAACAATGTAGCAAATCCCCAAGACCAGGTCTACCCACCAAAACCCCAGAATGTTCACTCCAAACCTTTTGTCCCTAAGCAGCCATATCACCAGAATTTCCAGCCAGCTCCCATAGTGCCTCCAGGGTATGAAGCTCAAGCTCCAGCAACTGCAACACAACCACCAGAGGTTCTGACTTTGCTACAAGAGATACTTAAACAGTAGAAAGCGTCAACTACTGAAATCAGGCAGAATTTTACTGAGGTGCATTCCAAGATTGACGCCTCTCACAATGATCTTAACTGCAAGTTTGAGACACTGAACGCAAGACTTAAGTATGTGGAGAGTCAGCGAGCCCCATGTTCTTCTATGAAGACGACTGGGCAACTTCCAGGGAAAGCAGTTCCCAATCCGAAAGAGTATCACGCCAATGCTATCACTCTGCAAAGTGGATGCGAGCTGCTAATTCGAGCAGAGGATTCCAAGGATACTGAGGAAAGTAAAGTTCAGGAGGGGGAGGATTCTCTCATCACTGGTCAGAAGAAAACTTCCACTGCAGACAAGATACTCAAACAGGAAACTCGAGCTGGAGCTGTTCCTAAGCCACAGTCTGTTGAAGATCCCACGCCTGAAGCTAAGTCAGATATGCCGGATCAAGTTGAACCAAAACACAGTGTTTCAGATACACAACCACCTATAGTAGTTCAACAGAAGAGCAAACATTTTGTTCCACCACCTTACAAACCCCAACTGTCTTTCCCTCAAAGGTTCAAGAAGGATTTGACGGAAAAATATAAAGCCCTTTTTGACGAGGAGATGAAGGATATCAAGGTGAAGATTCCTATCTTAGATGTGTTCATGCTGATGCCTCCATACCAAAAATTTCTGAAAGAAGCGGTTAAGGAGAAGACTCAAGAAGTCAAGGGAATGGTAGTGTGGACGCATGAGATCAGTGCTATAATCCAGAGGAAGGTTGTGCTAAAAAAGCTTGGTGATCCTGGAACCTTCACAATTCCCTGCTCGCTTGGACTCCTGTCATTCAGCAAGTGTCTCTGCGATCTTGGCGCCTCAATCAGCCATATGCCTCTTTCAGTTGCAACAAGGTTAAGTTTTGTCGACTACAAACCTTGCAAGATCTCGTTGGTTCTAGCAGATAGGTCAGTGAGAATCTCGCATGGCATTTTAGAAGACCTTATTGGTGAAGGTGGGAGGATTTGAGGTACCAACAGACTTTGTCATTCTGGAGATGGAAGAAGAGCCTAAAGATCCCCTGCTATTTGGAAGACCTTTCTTAGCCACAGCAGGTGCGCTAATTGATGTCAGGAATGGGGTGATCGAGCTAAATCTTAGTCCAGATCTCAAGATGAAATTCAACATCAAAGATGCGATTAAGAAACCAACAATTAAGGGTCAGGTATTCTCAGTTCAAGAAATGGACGCATTGGCTGATGAGCTTTTACAAGAGTTGGCAGCAGAAGACCAACTACAAGTTGCCTTGACTAAGCCAGCCGCTGAGGGGTACTTGAGTGTAGAAGCTGAGTACTATGGGAAGCTACTGGATTCTCACAGCCAGTCAGAAGTTTAGTGGTTATTGAGGAACTGGATGAAACACGTTCTGAGGATAAAACAGTGAGTATATACTTGAGTGTATCAGTACCAGATTTAACCCCAAGACTCAAACTACAAGCACCCGAATGCACTACACCCGCAGTAACTGATGACTGGTCTGAACTGCAAGCACCCAAAGTGGAACTTAAACCACTTCCTGTAGGGCTAAGGTACGCTTTTCTGGGCTCCAATTCTACTTATCCCGTGATTGTCAATGATGCTTTGAGTGATGATGAATTGAGCATGCTATTGACTGAGCTTAAATGTTTTAGGAAGGGTATAGAATATACCCTTCAGGACATAAGAAAAATATCTTCGAACTTTTGCACCCATAGGATACACCTAGAGGATGAATCTCATTCTAGCGTAGAGCCCCAGAGGAGATGGAACCCTAACCTTAAAGAAGTTGTGAAAAAGGAAATACTTAAGTTGGTAGATGATGATGTTATCTTTCCAATTTCTGATAGTAAGTAGGTTTCACCTGTGCACTTGTTCCTAAGAAGGGGGTATTATTGTAGTTAAAAACAACAAGGATGTATTGATACCCACTAGAACCATAATAGGGCATAGGATGTGTATAGACTGTAGGAAGCAGAACTCCTTGACTAGGAAAGATCATTTCCCTCTGCCGTTTATTGATCAGATGGTTGAACGATTGTCTGGTAAAAAGTATTATAGCTTCCTTGACGGGTATAGCGGGTTCTTTCAGATCCCAATACACCCGGATGATCAGGAAAAGACTACTTTTACTTGCCCTTATGGCACTTTCGTTTACAAGCGTATGCAATTTGGTTTGTGCAATGCTCCTGTTACTTTTCAGCGCTGTATGACTTCTATTTTCTCAGATTTGATCGAGGATGTAGTCGAAGTATTCATGGACAATTTTTCTGACTATGGTTCTTCCTACTCCTCCTGTTTGTCGAATTTGTGTAGGGTGCTTAGCAGGTGCGTGGAGACCAACCTTGTGCTCAACTAGAAAAAGTGTCACTTCATGGTTCAAGAATGAATAGTTTTAGGGCACATGGTGTCTGAGAAGGGTATCGAAGTTGATAAGGCAAAGATTGAAGTCATGACTCAGCTGCAGCCCCCTAAGATAGTCAAGGATATTCGAAGCTTTCTGGGTCACACTAGGTTTTACAGAAGGTTCATCAAGGACTTCTCCAAAATTGCACGACCCCTGACCAGCTTACTGTGTAAAGAAGTTGAGTTCAATTTCAGTCCTGACTGTCTCGAAGCATTTCTTAAGATCAAAGAAGCATTGATCTCTGCTCCAATAGTCCAAGCCCCAGATTGGACTCTTCCATTCGAGATCATGTGCGATGCAGTGAGTTTGCTGAGGGAGCAGTCCTTGGTCAGAAAAAGGATAAGAGGTTGAACGTGATATACTACGCTAGCTTGACGATGCACAAATCAAATACGCAACCACAGAGAAAGAGCTTCTTGATGTGGTATTTGCATTTGAGAAATTTAGATCATATCTGGTGGGGTCTAAAGTGATTTTCCATATAGACAACGCAACACTGAAGTATTTGATGAGGAAAAAGGACGCTAAGCCGAGATTACTGAGATGGATACTATTGCTGCAAGATTTTGACATGGAGATAGTGGACAAAGCCGGAGTAGAGAATGGAGTGGCAGATCACCTATCATGTATGATGATTGAAGACTCAATCCCTATTGATGATTCAATGTCAGAAGAGTAGCTCATGACTCTGGCAGCAAAAGAACATTATTTTCGGATTGGCAAGAGGTTTGCTGGTTCCAATCTACCTTGGTATGCAGATTTGGTTAACTACTTGGTTGTAGGTTAGATGCCTAAGTGTTTAGATGTGTATCAAAGAAAGAAGTTTTTCAAGGATGTCAATCACTAATTCTGGGATGAGTCATACTTATATAAATAGGGAGCAGATGTTTTATTCAGAAGGTGCATAGCAGAGGAAGAAGTTCAGGGAGTTCTAGAACATTGCCATGGGTCAGCCTATGGTGGACATTTTGCCACATTCAAGACTGTTCAGAAGATTTTGCAATCAGGGTTATGGTGGCCTACTCTGTTCAAGGATACTAAGGATTTTATCTCCAAGTGTGATCCGTGTCAGAGAATGGGTAGTATCAGCAGGAGAAATGAAATGCCACATAACCCGATTCTAGAAGTCGAAGTATTTGACTGTTGGGGAATTGATTTCATGGGCTCGTTCAACCCACTGTCTCATGGGAATCGCTATATTCTAGTTGCAGTAGACTACGTCTCAAAGTGGGTGGAAGTTGTAGCTAGTCCAACAATTGATGCTAAAGTCGTCATCAAGCTATTTAAGAGCATCATTTTCCCTCGATTTGGAGTGCCTCGAGTTGTGATCAGCGATGGAGGCTCACACTTCATCAATAAGATGTTTGAGAATCTGCTGAAGAAAAATGAAGTTAAGCATAAAGTAGCAACACCTTATCATCCACAAACCAGTGGTCAAGTGGAGGTGTCAAACAAGCAGATCAAGGCTATTCTAGCTCGAGTTGTGGGAGTATCAAAACGAGATTGGGCAGTAAAGTTGGATGACGCACTGTGGGCATATAGAACAGCTTTCAAAACTTCGATTGGAAGAACTCTATTCTAGTTGCTGTATGGAAAATCATGTCATCTACCAGTTGAGATAGAGTACAAAGCATTGTGGGCTACACGGTTCATCAACTTTGATCTCAAGACTGCTCAGGAGAAAAAGCTTCTAAATCTGCACGAGTCAGAAGAGGACAGACATGATGCTTATGAGAGCTCGGAAGTGTACAAGGAGCGGACAAAAGCCTACCATGGCAAGAAGATTGCACACAAGCAGATCACACCAGGTGATCAAGTGCTGCTGTTCAAGTCCAGACTTAAAATGTTCCCTGGGAAACTAAAGTTGAGATGGTCTGGTCCATTCCGAGTCAATGAAGTTTTACCTTATGGAGTTGTCACCCTGATCAACAAAGATGGCAGTGATTTTACTGTAAATGGGCAGCGGGTTAAGCTATACCAAGCTGCTGAGACCATTCCCGAGAGAACCTCTGTTTCTCTCGATGTACCAACTCTCCTTTGAAGGGTGTGAAAGTCAAGCTCAATGATTTTAAACAAGCGCACTTGGGAGGCAATCCCATGATATCCTTGTGAATAGTTAATTAAGATTATCTGTATTTTGAATTTTTCTTTTCTTTCACTATGATTGTTTTAGTCTGTTACAGGAAAAGGAGCACCAGAAACACATTCAAAAAAAATGTGGTAGAAACCCGAGTGTGGGTTGGTTGTCTGCACACCACACACCTTGTCTCCTCCTTCCCAACATTATCTTCACTCCACCACGCCAACACTTACCATCTCTTCTTTCTTTTTATAAACACTCACTTCTTCTTTCATTTTATTCATATCTGATCTCACTCTTTCTTTTTTATCAAAATCATCACTTACCTTCATCTTCTTTGTTGCTAGTCTTTGTGCTCAGGTGCAACCGAAGCTCAAGCCCAAGGCAACGTCGTCCTTTTACTTATTTTGTGTTTCACGCCACAGTTTGAGCTCTCTTGCTCACCGTTGGCGTGTTCTGAATCTGTGATTCGAGCTTCTTGGTTAATTCGAGTGCTTCTCTTGTTGTTTGAGTCTTAGATCGGGTGTCTCTGTCAACACCAAGTTTACATGCCGTCACGCATTACACTTCATAGCCTCCAATCTCGAGAACCGTTCGAGTGTCTCTTTCTCCAAAGCGATGCCGTCTTCACACTTGGATGTTGTTCGAGCCTCTCTTCACAGTTCGAGCTTTGAGCTATTGTTTTTTCCGATGCGCCACTGTCGCACACCCCCACACGCTGCCGCCATGCACTCTACGCGCCATAGCCACACGTCGCATGCACCTCCGTTACACGATAAACCTCCTTCACGGTTTGAGTTTTTCCTCACAGTTCAAGCCTCGCCTACACGCGCCTCCACGGTTCGAGTTTGGCTACACAGTTCGAGTTCTTGTTGGATTTTGTTTGCGGTTTGAGCTTACTGAATGAGGAGGTTGAGAGAAGACTCGTCACAGCATCACCAAACACGTTCAATGGCACAGTCACCTATAGATGTTGAAGAGGATTCAGATTCATCGTCACCACAGCCGTTACTTCGTAGGATAGCTACAAGACGCGGTAAAGAAATCATGGTTGAACCTGAACAAGTAGAGAGAGTTGTCGACGAACACAGCAGCTCAAGTGAGAGTGATGATCTGATTGGAAATCTCGACGACGAAGAAACAACCTACAAACCAAGTTACCACGAGGCATGAAGGGCACTAAAAAGGTTGGAATTTGTAGGAACACAATATCTACATAGGGAGAGCATGGTACGGTTAGGCATTGCTAAGGACGTTGATCAAATGCTGAGAAATTGTGGATTGACAGAGTTTATTTCAAGCCCTTGTCCCGGTTACCAAAATGAGACCATTCAATTCCTAGCATCTGTTGAGAAACAAACCTATGCGGCTAATGAAAACCTACTTCGATCATCGGAAGGATTTGGTGCTCTGACATTCAGAGTCAATGGTGCCAATTACTTATTCTCTGCAACACAGTTCGAAGAGCTTTTTGGTCTCACTCCATCGCAAGGATTAGATACTCGCGTTGATAGAGAGGAGACTAATTACATTTGGCAGTTGATTGCATCTCCAGCACCGTACATAGCTAAGTCATGCAGAAGCACGAGAATAAGGAACCCTACGATTCGTTACTTTCACACAGTAATTGCAAACACTTGCTTTGCTCGGTATGAATCAGGGAATGTATGCACCACCGAGCTAGATTTGATTGACTTGGCACTCAAGGATTTTATCAATTCTTCAACCCATGACTACGGGATGAAATTGGTTGGAAATCTGAATAACAATGGGTTTACAAAAGCGTTGATGAAGCAGTTTATCAAGTATAAAAAGTGGGATCAGCTTTACGACCAACGAGCAAGTCCAATATTTGCGTAGGAGGAATTGTCACTAGGATTCTGAAAACTTACAGTGCTTAGATCAAATCGAAACCAATTCAACACAAGTGGATCGACATTCCATATTTTGCTAAACACATGGTTTTGCAGAAGGCATAAGAAAGAGGGACTTGGTTGTATAGATTCAGAAAGCCTAGTCATGCAGCAGACTCGATAATTCTACTCCCGAACCCAGATATCACTTCACTTGGACTACGTAACAACATCTCATTCATGCCTCCATCGGATCCTATCACTCAACTGCGGGTAGACAGGAGTCCACAACAACAGCAACCGCAGCCAACAGAGCAGCAGAGTGAGGAACCCGAATGCTACCATTTTGACGAGTATGTTCACCCAAAAACGCCAAAAGGAGTTAAGATGGCACATAAAAATCTTGTCAAGGCGCAAAAGACGATAAAATGGAATACCAAAGCAATACGCTTCATTCTGAAGACGCTCAAATTGACTCCTGGTTCTAGCGGTAACAATAGAGTTCAGACTCGTCCAGAAATCTGAGCGTCAAGTTCTCCACCACTTCGACGGTCTGCCTCTAGCTCCCGCCCAATTGGCAGGTACTCAACCTCAGATTAACCTCGTCGAGCGTTATCTGTTGAGCACCAACCAATGCCACAGTCAGTACCTCTACTATGGGAATCCACTTTGCAAACTTTTGCTTTTGACTTAAACGCTGGAGATGCTCTATCCATCCATACTATTAAGCTCAACCTTGAGTCAACCTATGAGTCTCCACGACATCCAATATCACGCTCCCACAGAGAGCGTACCCGGAGTGTTGAGTCTCCACAGGAACCAGAGGTGCAATCTATGCATCTGATGCTGCAAACATGAATTTCCTGGATTGATGCGTGAGACTCTATACCGCAGTTTGGTTTGAGCACGTTTGATCAGCATGGTTTGAGCTCTCACCATTGCAAATAACCGCCTGAGTCTTCCACATTTGATTAGTACGGTTTGAGCTCCTATCATCACATGCAGCAGCCTGAGTCCAGCGTGTTTGAACGTCATGGTTCGAGCTCTCAACAGCTTCCACAACAGCAGGAATACAACTTCCTTGATCCAATGAGCTCAATGTCATTTCACAGCGCTCCAACAAAACAACAAATGAGGATGCTAATGACATGGATGTGGATCCCTTCGGATGGTCCATTTTCCCTTGAGGTACCAACTTTGAACTCTTCTTGTACATAACTCTGTATTTTTATTTTCATGTCTAGGATCCTTTCCATTCTTTTATCTACACAAGGCACTGTGTGATTTAAGTTTGGGGGAGGATTCTAGACAACATTTGATCTTGTTTTCTTTGTTCTTATTTTCTGTTTTCATGTATTCATCTCGTTTTCTTTGTAAGCTATAAAAAAAATTTAGCGTGTCATGCATTTCATGTAGGATCGAGTCTAGATGCATAGGGAATTATGAGGATTATAACCACTTAAACTTGCTGATTGACTTGCTAGATTCAAGGCCCTAGTTTCTAAGTTCTTTTTTGCATTCCATGCTTGTCTAAAAGTTAAAACTAAACCATGCTAGGAAGGTTTAGCATAAGTATCACGCCATGATTGAACATGTTTTGATTTGACGCATGTCCTCACTAAGTGATAACCATTAAACTGAACGCTGATTATCATGTCTTTGCATCAATCTAGAGCTTGTGGATAAAACAGAATACTTGGATCNGGATTATCTTTCCCCTTTACGCTGCTACCTTGTTATCCAAGTAGAATTCCCACCTTGCCACATCTTGACTTCTTTCAAACCATGTATTGCTTGTGTGTGAATGTGAGGCCTATTTTCGGCCTGAACTTGGTATAAAGCATAAGGTGAGACCAATAAAGCCATGGTCTTATGTAGTTTCTGTTCCACGCTTTTTGGAGCAGACTAGGGCTAGGTGGTTAGCTTAGGTATGGAATGGGAATCACTCGAGTTTAAGCAGAAAAGAATACAAAATGATGTGGAATAAAAAGAGCCAATGGGCGTAGTCAAAGAAGAAAAAAGGCAGAATAAAGCAAGTATATAATAATCTAGTGGAGGTCTTGGGAATGATATTGTGAAAGGTTCTTAGTACAATAAAAAGAAGAAGACTTAAAATGTATGATAAGATGATTATAGAATTGAACCTGAAAGTGTATTGATAAACCTAAAACCACTAGAAGAAGAGTTCAGAAGCCCACCGCCTTAGACTAAAAATGAAAGGCTAAAGTTGATGACCCTGTATGGGAAGATAAAAAAAGAAATGACCAATTCAGCGAGTAGCATAGGATCGTTTTCTGGGATAGATTTGGCTAGGATGATACTCATTTTGGGTGTGGCGGGGAGAAAAGATCATGGATTTGTATGCGTCTATTGGTTCTCACCTTTAGCATTATGCTAAAGTTCATTCCATTCATTAGTGATCCCTTCTGCACATCATTCGACCAGTTACAGAAAAAGAGATCATTTTAATCTCTCGACCTGACCCTTGGCCAAACGAGCTCTCTAGTGATGTTTATTCTGATCAGCTGATCCTTGTTCTGAGACGCTCTAGCATCTGATCGGTGTTTGATAGAGCGTCTGACTGAACCACTTTCAGGGATTTACACACTCGTCTTGAGGGATTGAATGTTTGAGGTGTGAATTGTCTTTAAGCGGGTTGATCATTGATGCCAGGTAGATTATAAAATGCCTATGAGGATAAGGTCTATTAGTAGTCAATTCGAGTTTGTTCGCCACGAGAGTGGATTCATTATTATCGTTTTCACTGCCTAGGGATTAGCTTTACTGAGTGTTGTCAAGTGCCTAGTTGGTCTAAGGATCGGAGAATTGTATGACCAAGAAGGCGAATTTAGACTTGATTATTCCCCAGATAGTGATTCATCTGCCACCTCTGAAGAAGGCGAATTTAGACTTGATTATGAGCCTACAAAGATCGCATCGGATAATGACATGTTGAGTCTGATAGTGATTGAGCATCATAGACATTTTGTAAAACTCCAGAATGGGGTAGGGCCCTCATCCATCCTCTTCATAATAATTATGTTGGTACACTTTTTTGTTGGAACGTTAGAGGGTTAAACCGTTCCATTAAGCGGAAGAAGCTAAGTGCTTAGACTAAATCAACTAAACCGCTCTTTTTAGTGTCATTGAGACAAGTGTTAGAGTAAATAAGTTTCAAGATTTCGTTAGCAAGATTGAAGGTAACTAAGAATATGGAGAGTTGGGCGTATTTGGGTTCTTTGGGACAAGTTTGTTTCTCTTACAGTTGTGGCTAAGTCATCTCAGATGATCACTCCTTTCGTTAAGCTTCCGAATCAGTCGCATGATTTTGTTGTTTCATTTGTTTATGCTCACAATGCTCAGTGTTCAAGATTAAATCATTGGGATGAATTATCATATTTGGGAAACTCATCTTTAGCTCAGACTAAACCATAGGTATTCCTTGGTGACTTTAACCAGGCTTTAAACTCATGTGACAATTTTGTTGGAAATGCTAGAATTTTCTCGGGAATGCAGGAGTTCAGGGATTGTTTAACTAATGCAAGTTTGAAAGATTTGCATGACCAAGGTTCCTCCTTTACGTAGTACAACCGACAAGATTCTAACCAGATAGCTAAGAATATTGATCGGGTTTAGCCAATAAAAATTGGAGATCGTCAATTCCGAGTTCTTTCAACCACTTTGGGGAAATGAACTTCTCGGATCATTGCTCAAGTTGTTTATCTCTGGGGGAGCGATTGGTTGCTAAGATTCAGTTTAAGGTCTTAAACTTTTTGCTCAATAACAAAGAGTTTTTGCCTCGCCTTAAGGATTTTTGGGCTAGAAACCACTTTGATGAATCTGAAATGTTTGTACTATCAAAGAAGCTTAATTGCTGAAAAATGTTGTTAAAGATATCAATAGAGAGCAGTTCTGAGACATTGAATGTAGGGAAAAAGATGTTCATTCATACTTGCTTCAGAGCCAGCAAGAATTCAGATCTCAGCCATCAATTCCAAATGTGAAACGTGAGAAAGCTGTGTTTTTTAGGTGGGAGATTTTGACACAAGCGAAAGAGAAGTTTCTCTACCAAAGATCTAGAGTCTGGTGGATTACTGATGGAGATTGTAACTCTGCTTATTTTCATAGGATTATTGCTGCTAACAGATCCAATAATCAAATTTATTACCTCATGAATGATGATAATGCAAAGATGCAGTCACTGGAACCAACTGACAATGAATGTGTCAACTACTTTTCTTCTCTCTTTGGCTCATCAAGTCCCATACAATCTCAGCAATGCAGAGATTTAATTGCTTCCATTACCATTTTTCGCTACACAGATGCTGATAAACAAGCTCTCGCTTCTCAGGTAACAGACTTAGATATTTAAACTGAATTCTTCAACCTTCCACCGAACAAGTCTTCGGGTCCCAATGAGTACTCTGTAGAGTTCTTTCACAAGTCTTGAAACATGAGTGGTTATGATGTAACACAAGCTGACAAAGAATTTTTTTCATCTCGCTGCTTGCTAAGACAATGGAATTGCACAGTTATCACTCTTTTCCAAAAAAGATGGGATCAGACAGGCTCAAGTATTTCAGACCTATCTCACTTTGTCATTCTATATACAAGGTCACTAATAAACTACTATCCAAGCATCTGCAACGGATCCTACCTGGTATTATTTCGAACTCTCAATCGGCGTTTCTGAAAGATAGACTTTTAGTTGAGAATGTTCTTTTGGCTATTGAGTTGGTGCAAGGGTTTAACTCTAAATCGGTGTCACCTAGGGGGATGCTTAAGGTGGATATTAGGAAGGCTTTTGATACACTAAGGTAAGACTTTATACTACATATCCTTACAGTGGCTGAGTTTCCTCCAATATTTATAAATTGGATAAGAGAATATATCTTTACAATGTCCTTCTCTATCTACATCAACATGAGTTTGAAAGGGTTATTCAAAGGCACTAAATGGTTAAGACAAGGAGACATGTTATCTCCTTCTCTTTTCATAATTTCTATGGAAGCTGTAATCGATTGTTAGATAAAATAAGAAATTGGTTGATTCAATGTTCATAAAATACAAATATCAACTGGCCTGTTCATGAAAACAAGTATTTGCTGTGGAGAATTTAGAGAGAGAGAGAGAGATTTGAAATCATAAAATTTTCATGCTCGATTCTCATTACAATCCCAATGTTCTATAGCTAAAAGCATAACAACAGGAAACGCTCTGCAAAACGCTCTCTACAAACAAAAGTAAACCATCTACTTTGTCATTACTATACTAAATAAAGCCACATCATTATTTATACCAACTCATCATCTTCTTCCTTCGCTCTTTCTTCCTGTGACAAATTCCCCCACTTTAAGAAAACTTGGCCTCAAGTTTCAAATTATGGAAATCGTTTCTTCAATTTGAACAGAAGTTCCCATGTGGCTTCTTCGACTGGTTGATTGAGCCACTTAACAAAGACCATAGTGGCAGATTTCCCTTGACGTTGCACCATTTTCCATTCAAGAATTGTTTCTGGTTCCTTTCTGTGTGCGTCTTGTACACACCGAGGGAGTTGAGATGAACTAGTGGCAGTCCCAGTGTGTGCCTTTAACTGAGAAACGTGAAATACATGATGTATTTGTGAAGAAGACGGCAGTCGCAACTTGTAAGAAACTTCACCACATTTATCACTGATCTCATACGGGCCATAGTACTTAGGAGTTAACTTAGTGGTGCTGCGATGGACCACTGAATTCTGTCTATAAGGTTGTAGCTTAAAAAAAACCCAATCTCCGATGTTGAAAACTCTGTCAGAATGTTTACGATCTACTATTTGTTTCATTCGATGTTGTGCTCTCATTAGGTGAAACTTCAACATCAGGATCATACTTTCCCTCTCCTGCAGATATTTGGCTACCACAGCTACATTAGTTTCTCCATCAATGTAAGGTAAATGGTTAGGAGGGGGCTGTCCATAGACTGCTTCATACGGAGTTAGTTGAGTTGAAGTGTGGAAGTTGGTATTATACCAAAATTCTGCTAGATGAATCCATTTACTCCACATGTGAGGTTTATCACTGCACGTACAACGTAGATATGTCTCTAAGCACTGATTTACCCTCTCATTCTGGCCATCACTTTGAGGATGATAGGCACTAGAAAATAGCAGTTGCACTCCTTGCAGAGAGAATAGTTCTCTCTAAAAGTCGCTTAGGAACACCGCATCTCTGTCACTCACAATTGACTGTGGATAACCATGTAACTTATAGATGTTATCCTAAAAAGCATGAGCTACACTCATAGCCGTGTAAGGGTGCGATAGAAAAATGAAGTGAGCTGCGTTACTCAACCTATCGACCACCACCATTATGACGGTTTTGCCAAACGAAGGGGTAATCTATCAATAAAGTCCATTGACAGGTCAGTCCACAATGGTAAAAGAATCTCTAATGGCTGTAACAACCCAGGTGAAGCAGCATTGTCATGCTTACAAGCTTGACACACTTGACAGCAACGTATATAAGCTTGTATATCTTTGGCTAAGCCCTTCCAAAAGAACAAGTTGCACACCCTTTGAAGAGTGGAGTCTCTACCTGAATGGCCACCTGTACCCAAACTATGGAGCCCCTTTAATATGGATTCACGCAATTCTAGGATATTGGGTACCACAATGTTGTTGTTTCTTGTCAGAACGTTGTTACTCCATGTAAACTGTTTATGACTGTCAGGTTTCTTTTGGACTTCCTGAATCACACCCTTGAGGAATGGATCTGCCTCATAACCGTCTTGTATCTTCTGCAATAGGTCACAGTTAACCACAGACATGGCCATATGTAGAATTTCTGACCCTTGAACCCTAGACAATGCATCAGCTACATGGTTCTCCTTCCCTTGTCTGTATTGTATTTCATAATGAAATTCCAACATTTTTGGTAACCATTGTTGTTGAATAGGAGCATTGAGTCTCTGTTCCATCAAGTATTTTAAGTTCTTCTGGTCCGTTTTGATTATGAAATGGTTTGGGAGAAGGTAGTGTCTCTACTTTTGTACTGCAAACACCACTAGCAATTCTTTTTCATATATGAACAAGCTTAGTTGCTTACCTTAAGATGCCGACTTATGAAAGCTAGTAGATGACTGTCTTGCATTAGAACTGTCCTGATTCTTTGCCCACTTGCATCTGTCTCCACCACAAATTGTTTATCAAAATGAGGAAGAGCTTATACCGGTGTTGTACACAATGCCGTTTTCAAACTCTCGAACGCTACCTGAGCCTCCACAGACCACATATATGAGTCTTTCTTGGTGAGAACTCTAAGAGGTTTTGCAAGGGACCCAAAATCCTTGATAAACCTCCTGTAATAGCCTGCCAAACCCAAGAACCATCTTAACTGTTTCAAATTTTGTGGTCTTGGCCATTCACTTACAATTCTTATTTTATTTGGATCTGTGCAAATTCCTTGAGCTTATATGTAATGACCCAAGTATCCACTCTTGTAGCCCCAAAAGAACACTTACTCATTTTTGCAAAAAGTTTCTGCTGTCTCATGATGTCGAACACAGTCCTTAAATGCTCTAGGTGCACTTTGTTTGTCGAGTTGTACACTAGTATGTCATCCAAAAATATTAAGACAAATTTCCTCAACAACTTCTTAAAAATTGCATTCATAAGCCCTTGAAATGTCGCTGGGCATTGGTGAGTCCAAAGGGTATCACAAGATATTCAAATGCCCGCAGTATGTTCGAAACGTTGTCTTGTGTATATCCGTCGGGTCCATCCTTACTTGATGATAGCCAGCCCGTAAGTCAATCTTGGAGTACACACCCAAACATCCCAATTCATCTATTAAGTCTTCAATCAGTGGAATAGGGAACCGGTTCTTAATTGTTGCGATATTTAAGCCTCGATAATCTATACAAAGTCGCCAACTATTGTCTTTCTTTTTGACAAACACCACGGGAGAGGCAAATGGGCTAGAGCTAGGCTGAATGATACCTTTTTTTAGCATGTCCTCCACCATATGTTCAATCTCATTTTTCTGGTACTGTGCATAATGATCAGGTCTTTGGTTCACCGGTTCTGCTCCTCTATCAAAGGAATTATATGGTTATGATTCTCTCTAAAGGGAGGCAGCTCCACCGGTTCCTCAAACACGTCCTCATATCCCAACAATAACTCTTACATTCCAAAGATTTATTCACTAGTCTGCACTTCCACTGCAATCGCTGACAACCGTATGGTTTCCACTAAGGAAGTATTTTCTACAAACATACAGCACTGTATTGTTATTCATCCATAAGCTTAGTCAACTTAGTGGCCTTAATTTCTCTCACTGAACCTTGTTTTAACCCATGAAGCATAATTCCCTGCTTCCCTACAGTGAAATCCATCTCCAGCCTCCTAAAATTCCACTATATAGTTTGAAGTATTTCTAACCATTGAATTCCTAACACTACATCACACCCACTCACTAGTATAAGTATGAAATCTGCTTGGAACTTGGCAGATTGGAAACTCCATTTGAAATTTCGGATAATACCCTCAACTTTGATATTATAACCATTTGGTACAATTACCCTAGCTGACCCCGGTGGCTCTATTTTAACCCCAAGTTTGTCAACCAGATTGGTGTTGATGAAGTTATGCGTTGACCCGGAATCAATTAGAATAAACAATCCTCTTTTTTCTGAAACACCTCTCACCATCATTGTCTTATAACTGGCCACTCGTGTTACAGCACTCACTGAGACCTCCGCGATTAATAGATCATAGTGGGGTGGACTTTGTTGAGTGGTTAGTGGTACCAACTTTTTTCCTGTAGGTGTCATCTCAACATCCTCTTCGTCATCGATATCCATCATGTAAAGTTGAAATTTTTTGTGCACCAAATGATGGTCAGGCGTGTATGGTTTATCACAGTAGTAACATAAGTTCATGGCTCTCCTTTCATTCATTTCATCCGTTGTTAAGAACTTCCTTGGTGTAGGAGGTGGTTTGCGATTTTTCTCCCCTTTGTTGTCCATTGTTAACCTCCCTTCTATCTCTCTGCGGTTCTCATATGTTGGTTTGGTCGCTACATTAACACCAGCCGGTTTTTTACTACTTCCACCTGTAGCTCACCATACTTTTTGATGAGCCTCTTCATACAATCTAGCCAGCCGATGACATTGACGTATTCAGTGAGGTTGGAACATCCTCACATGCATATGTGTATCCTTTCTGAGACCTGCCAAATAAGCACTAATTAAGGAGCTTTGAGATAGATCACCCTCATCCGAATATTCTCAAATCTTTCATGATAATCTGTAATCCCATTTGTCTCTTGCAACTGCTTAAGTTCAGCGATTGGGTCTTCATACACGTTATCAAACCTTTCCTTTAACAACCCTTGGTGAATAGTCAAGTCATTAACAGCTTTATACCCTTCATCTGACAAAACCAGTGCACGATGCTATTTTGTAGCAACTCCATCTAGGTGCATAGAAGCCAACCTAACCCTTATTTCCAAAGGCGTTAAATCCAGAGAAAAAAATTGCTCCACCTTGAACTTTTATCTCCTCACCACTAAATCTAGGAAAATCAATCTTCCCTAGCCTTGTTAACCCTTCCATCGTGTGCTGGGTTGTTCATCTACCATCCATGTTGTGCTCTTGAGGTGGAGAGACTGGATTTGATAGTGGTGTTAAAATCGGTGTGTTTCTTTCTCTTTGAATGCCACTTGTTGAAGCTTGGTTGACCGAGATAAGCTCGATAGCTTCAAATATGTCTGCAACATGCTTCTTCATCTTGTTGGCTTGCTCTGCTGATACTCTGTTTTGTTCCACCAGCGCCTCTTATGTCTCTCTCACTACTGCATCACGAAGTAATGCTTGAGAGTGAGTCTCAGCCATTTCAGTCCGAGGATTGTTGGGCTTTGATACCATTGTAATTGATTGTTAGATAAAATAAGAAATTTGTTGATTCAATGTTCATAAAACACATATATCAACTTTCTTGTTCACGAAAACAAGTATTTGTTGTGGAGAAATTATAAAGAGAGAGAGAGAGAGAGAGATTTGAAATCATAAACTTTTCAAGTGCGATTCTCATTAAAATCTCAATGTTATATAGGTAAAAGCAAAACAGGAAATGCTCTGCAAAATGCTCTCTGCAAACAAAAGTAAACCATCTACTTTGTCGTTTCTATACTAAATAAAGCCACGTCATTATTTGTGCCAACTCATCATCTTCTTCCTTCGCTCCTTCTTCCTGTGATAGAAGCATTTGCAAATATGATTCCCCTCAGTTTTGCCTCCAGGGAAATTGGTCATCATCCGCTCTGTGTTCGGCCTCTTATTACCCATCTAGCCTTTGTAGATGATTTGATGTTGTTTTATGATGGTAAATATAACTCACTGCAAGCCATCTTGGTTTCGCTTGATACCTTCTAGGATATTTCGGGTTTGGCGATAAATAAGGACAAGACAGAGTTGTTTGTTGATGGCCTTCCGCAACAGGAGCTATCTTCCACTTTCACCTCAGGTTACGCGAAGGGATTCTTGCTGATAAAGTACCTTGGCCTTCCCCTTATGCACCGGAAACTCAGGTATTGTGACTGCTCTCCCCTTCTTGCTAAGATTACATCCAAATTCAATCATCGGATGATGAAAGTTTTGTCCTTTGCGGGTAGATTGGAGCTTATCAAATCTGTCATCTATAGTCTCACAAAATTCTGGATGAGTGTCTTTTCTTTACCCTAAGCTTTCCTAAGGAAGATAACACAGCTGTTTTCAGGATTTCTTTGGATTGGAGATGTTTCCAAAAGAGCAATTCCCAAAGTGGTGTTGCGGAAGCAGCGAAGCAAATTTTAAAAGAAATAAACTAAAGCAATTAAAGAAAGAGAAAGACACCAGAATTTAACGAGGTTCGGCCGAAATGCCTACGCCCTCCAAACACTACTAGAATTAATATTTCACTCTTTGAAATATTAAAAAGGAGAGAAGAGAATACTACAAGTGTTTATTGTAGAGAGAACTTGTTGTTTTGGGGTAATTTACAAATGAAGATGGAGCACCTATTTATAGGTGAAGGAACCATCAACTTGCTCACCAAGCCTTCTAAGAACTTGCTCACCAAGCATTCTAAGAACTTGCTCACCAAGCCTCCAACAATTTGCTCACCAAGTCTTCATATATTTGACACATTTCAACGAATCTCCACCTTGTCAAATTACATACCTTCAATTCTCTCACTCTCAGTAGTGCCCATCTATGCAGTCTTCAATTTTTGACAATATTAATCAAGTTCAAACAATGTTCAAACTTGATTAAATTTACTGCATTCGTCAACATATCAGCCGGATTCTTGGTGGTATGAATTTTCTGGATAACAACTCTACCTTCTTCAATAATCTCTCATTAAAAAAGTGGTAACGAACATCGATGTGCTTCGTCCTTGCATGTTAGACTTGATTCTTTGCTAACATGATAGCACTCTAACTATCACAATGCACCTTTATATGCTTATGTCGAATCCTTAATTCACCAAGCAACCCTTGAAGCCAAATTGCCTTTTGTACAGCCTCTATCAAAGCCATATACTTTGCCTCTGTTGTAGACAAAGCTACAGCTGACTATAATGTAGACCTCTAACATACTAGAGCTTTTGCCAAAGTAAACACAAAGCCAGTAGTTGATCGATGTTTATCCAGATCACCACCATAGATGGAATCACAATATCCAACCACATATTGACCATCATTTTCCTGCTGAAATACCCAACCAACTTATACGGTGTTTAGAATGTATTTTAGTATCCATTTCCATCCAATTGCTTTCTTTCTCTTCAGAATATTGGCCAACTTCCATCTCTGAAGTGATTGCCTTTCTCCGACCATTTCACTTCTCGACTTATCTTCTTCTGAACTTATGACTGCTTCAATACAGGTGGTAGACATATCATCATCTGAAATGGGAGATGCATAAGCTATCTGATCAATATAATTCAATTGGCTCATCTTGCTGTAGAGATTCTTGGGTTTGAACCTCTTCTTCATCTAACTCCTCATCTACCATAGGAGTTTTGACTTCATCATTTGTTGGAACAATAATATTTCTTTTCAACTCTACTTGATTCCGAGTATCATCCTTCTGTTCTAAAGTCACCTTTCCTAACATGGTACATTCATCAAAGGTGACATCCATGCTAATGATCATCTTCTTGGTCTCTAAGCAACAAAGACAATATCCTTTTACTCTTGATGCGATCCCCATGAAAATTGCTTTCTTTGCACGAGGATCCAACTTTGACTCCTTAACATGATAATAACATATGCATCCAAATACATGTAGGGAGACATAATCGGTAGCAGGTTTTCTGAACCATTTCTCCAGTGGTGTTTTACCATCAATGGAACTAGATGGTAAATTATTAATGAGGTAACTCGCATGTACGACAGCTTCAGCCTAAAATTGCTTGCCCAAACCAGCATTGGACAACATACTCCAAACATTCTCAAGCAATGTTCGGTTCATGCATTCTGCCACTCCATTCTGTTTTGGTGTGTGTCTTACTGTGAAGTGTCTGACAATGTCCCTATCTTCGCATGCCTTCATAAATGGATCACTCCTGTATTCTCCACCATTGTCTGAACGGAGATGTTTGATCTTCGACCCGTTTGAGTTTCCATCATATTTTTCCATTTAAGGAAAATTCCAAGCACTTCATCCTTAGTCTTCATAGCATACACCCAAATTCTTTGAGAAAAATCATCAACAAAGGTAACATAGTAGTGGTTTCCTCCCAATGACAGTGTTTTTGAAGGTCCCCATACATCCGAATGAACATAATCCAAGATACCTTTAGTATCATAGATTGCTGTTCCAAAATTTACCCTTGTGTTTTTCCTTTTCACGCAATGCTCAAAAAAATCCAATTTGCTGGTCTGCAAACCTTTCAACAATCCTTGCTTCACAAGTTGATTCAAGGATTTTTTACCAGCATGTCCCAAGCGCATGTGCCATAACTTGGCCGCCTCTGATTCTTGTTCATCACTTGATGCTACTACTACAGTTCCAATAATAGTTGTACCTTGATAATAATACAACCTATTACTTTTTTGAAGTCCTTTCATCACCACTTGTGCTTCGGAGAATATCTTCATCACTCCACCTTCAGGCTGGAACGTGAAACCCGTTTCTTCTAGGGTTCCCAATAAGATGAGATTCTTCGATAAACTTGGCACATAGCAAACATCCTTTAATGTTCTGATTGATCCATCATGATTCCTCAGCCATNACTACTCCATTTTCTTGCTCTTTGAAATCGTGAAACCATTCACGATTGGGACACATATGATTGTTGCATCCCGAATCAAATAGCCAAATAGTAGAGGAGCTGGTTCTACCCGAAACTACAAGTGAATAGTCTGAGTCTTCATTATACTCAGCTACATTTGAATCTGCA
>OVBA01002602.1:0-33146 GCA_900406435.1 Lepidium aucheri | reverse complement strand
CCCGTCTTTCATGGTAGGAGTAAACACATACACACAAGATATCATTTCATTGGAGAATGTGTTGAGAATGGCCTAATTGAAGTCAAACATGCACCCGGGAATCAATAAAAGGCCGACATTCTCACAAAGGCACTTGGTCGAATCAAGTTCAAAGAGATGAGAGATCTCATTGGAGTAAAGGACACTACAAAAGGCGATTTCAAGCTTAAGGGGGAGAATGTAGAATTAAGCTTAAAATCAATAGCTTAGGGAGTAATCTATCCAATAGATAAGATCAAAGATTAGTTTAGGAGTTATCTAAACTTAAGTTTAGGAGTTATCTAAACTTATCCTATTAAGTGTAAGAAATCGAGAATCTTGTCTATAAATAAAGACTTACCAATGTGTGGTAAGATGTGTGAATTGTGATTGAGAGTTTAGGTTTTGAGTTATTTTCCTAAGCTAATAAAGAGAGTTATTCTTTAAATCATTCTTCATACAAATTATAATCTTTGATTCTTCAACCTCATCATTTCCGGCGCGAACACTAACGCCCTTTTCTTCTCTACCCATTCTTTTATCGGTGATACCTTGCAATTTGGTTCAAAGTTTCTCTCCCAAACGATCCATCTAGCTTTCCGACCAAAACCCTCCTCCGGATTCTCCCGTTTTATACCACACAGTAAAAAAGCCGATTTAGCCTCATCCAAATGTGTCTTCACCTTGTTGAACATAGTTGTAGCCTTGGCAATTACCTTAGAAGTCTTAATGAGACACAAATTGATTTAAAATCTTAAAGTTATTCAAAAAATTCTAAAACAATAATGAGACATAGATTGATTTACAAATGAGCTGAATTCTCTTAAAGTTATTCAAATTTTAAATTTGGTTTATTCAATAGTAATGTAATTATGTAGTATCATTTGAGTTATTTTCTTTCTATTTAATAGAACAAACTAAACAAACTAGATGGATTTTGGACAAAAAAAAAAAGGTAACCGCAATAAGATACATTGAACAAGATCCCATAGTAGAAGCATAATGAGATTTCATCTAGCCATATTTGGTTAGCATTAGGAACATATGATTCTTTTAGAGCTCTCATATATATATATATATATATATATATATATTTTATTATGTAAATAACAAAATATAAATAATAAAGAAAGAACTAGTTTGATTTGTGAAAGTGTATCGATCATAACAGCCAATCGAAACTTTTTATATAGTGGCTCTATATAAATACAATAGCTCATGTGCCCGTAAAAAGGCATTATCATATAGACAATTATGTAGGGTAAAAGATATACACAAAATGAAAGAATTGATTGTATAGATTAGTCTGATAATACTTTTTCACTATCCATCATAATCTACTAAAATCATTATAATTTAACATATTCAATTTGAATTTTAGTTTTTTTTTAATAACTGGTAAAAATATACCACGAATTGTGGTATTTATCCAAATTTTGATCTGATTTAATATTTGATCGGCCTAAAATTACAAAATAAAATAAAAATACAAATATAGTATAAAACAACTAGTACTTTCACTTTTAACAGAAAAACATTATTATTTTATCATAGAAAATTTTTAACAAAAAAATATCAGAAGAAGATGAATGGGTCTCTAACTACACTAATTAAACTAAAACTTTTATTTATGTTTTGCTTAGTTATTGCTCATTTTTTGCCTTTTTTTGCTTTATTAATGCTTAATTTTTACTTATTTTTATCATTTTTACTTTATTATTTCAATATTTAGAAAAATATTAATATACTCATAAATTTATAAAGAAACTAAATATCTTAAAGTTATTTGAACTTTAAAATTTAGTTTATTTGAAAGATAGTTAATATAGTTCCGTAGTATCATATGAATTGATTTGTTCATATTTCAAAAGACCATCACTTTCAATTTATTTTTTTTGGGTGAAGTTAACACAATATACACATTCACCAACCTCATTTACCAAACATATATTGATGAAATCAACATAATTTGATTACTACTTTTTGTTGTGGCGTCATGGATTAATGTTCACCACTTTTTTAAAATCAACATAAGTTGATGAAACTTTGGTTAAATGAAATCATGCTTAATCTAAAAAAAATTTAGCTCTAAATTCTCTTTAGTTTCACTTCCCACTCCTCAGACCTTTGATTCATGAGAATCGTTTCCACTCTGGTATTCTTTTTATGTTTGATATATTGTGCAATGCTTCCCAACTCAACATCAGTTAAGAAGTCGTTTCAGATTAAACTAATGTAAGGTATTGATAGTTGGTTATGTGTTGGATCTACATCAGTCACAAACTGACACTTCTCAAAGATCAATTTAGCTTATGTGAGTGCTCCTTTCATGTTTTCTATCACTTAGGCAAGCCACTCAGGTGTCTTCTTGCAGGCACTTGAGAAGAAATAATTTTTGGTTTTCTTTAACTGTGTAGTTGTGTCTTTTTATACTGTATTGTTTTGTACATTATTAATTTTAAATAAAGATTTATCATTAAAATTCTAATATGATAAAAATCAAAAATAATTAAAATTTTTTATAATGTAACCTTCCACGCAATCATGCAAGTTCAATTCCTAGTATCTATAATTTGTATTGTCATTTCGCTCACAAATCCTCTATAACGCTAATACATATTCAATTCATCATTGGATACTAGTGCCATGAGTGCTAAATGAAAAAACATATAAGTGACTTTTGTTTCCATGTGGATCCATATAAGTGCCTTTTGAGTGGTCTTTTACCCAAGAACTCATAAACCAATCATTTCAGATTGTTCTTCCCAATGTCCAACAAGCGATACAAGGTGGTGATGATGGATCTTAGAGAGAATAGTTATCTCGGAGAGAAACTTTGGTAAGCCCTGTCTTGAACCGGATACACCTCTCTTCACAGCTACTTCGGTGTCGTCTTTGAGAGACCCTTTATAGACCATCCCGAATCCACCTACTCCGATGACTAAACTTTTGTCAAAGTTATTGATTCCAGATTATAGTTTCGCGAAGGAGATTCTCAGAGTTTGATAGCCACTACAACTCATAGTCCTTTTGTTCTACTGTTGGAACTCCCTCTAAACACTACAAGTTAACATTAGTTTTAGAGTTACTTTTTTATGTATTATTTTTTTATGATTAATTTCTTAAAGAGTTTTCAATGAATCACGACGTCCTTTTACAACGAATTAGGAACATCCTATATTAGAGACAAATTGCCTACGTGTTTACGACGAAATAAACTTTTGTCATAAAAGTATTGTAAAAGCGTGCTTCATTTACAACAAATTAACAATGTTTTGACATGTTTTTGTGATTCATCGTAAATATGTTTCTACTTTGCAAGACTTTTACGAGGAATACAAATTTCTTATGTCTCATCGTAAAACCGTCTCCAATTTGCAAGACTTTTACGACAAAATAAAATTACAATAATTTAAAAACGAATTTTGAAATTAGTTAGACATGTTTTTGTGATGTATATTTGTATTTTTAACCACTCAAAAATAAGTTCTAAAGTACTCGTAATCTTATTTTTACACCACATTATTACATTTGGTTTCACCATTGGGAAATGTTATAATGGTGGTGGTAATGATGAAGCAAGTAGTAGTAATTATAATAATGTTGAAGTTAATCTAGCAGAAACGAGTAATTTACATGATGTTGGTTATCAGAATGAGGTTCGGGTTGTAGAGCATGATAAGATGCATGAGATGGTCACATATGTATTTCAGGAAACTAATACTGAACCGATAGTTGCTGAGGCATCTAAATTAGATGCAAACAAAGATGAAATCTTAGATGCCCTAAACCTGCCTATAGAGGGATGTAGAGAAGGTCTTCATCCCTAATTTGTTGAATATCTGTTCCGAATTTGTTGTAAAACTCATCGTCCCTAATTTATCGTAAATCCTTTAGTCCCAAATTCATTGTAAAATCAATTCACCTTAATTCGTTGTAAATCAATTCGATAACCCTAATTATCATTACAAAGTTCAAGAAAAATAAAGTTTGCTTAGGAAAACTATTTATCAAACGTCAAAAAGTTTATCAAAACATTAAGAATATGTCTAAGTGGTTTAATTTTTTGCCGCTGAAAGTATTAAATAAAAGAACAATGAATTCTTTAAGTGAAAATTTATTATGGATTGGCGACATGTGTCTCTAATCTTTTGGTTTTTATTAATCTTACAAAAGTTCTAACAAATAGTTTTTGCTATGTCTATCTAATTTCACGATAAGGTTCTTCATTTTGATCTATGAAGAATCCAATGATGAATAATCAAGAATTTGATAGCCTGATTGTTAATTTTACGACGAATTTACAACGAATTCATTGTAAATTTATTGTAAATTTTTAATTAATTTGCCAACATATTTATGACGAATTTATCGTAAGTTTGTCGTAAAATTTATATATAAACAACCAATTATATATATAAAAAACCAATTTTTAGTATTATAAATATTACGATGAATTGTTTGTAATATTACAAATCTGAATGTTTATAATATTACAAATTGGAATTTTGATCAATTATTCAATGACTGAATCGTCATAAATGCGTTGGAATTATTTTTGTCGTAAAGGAGTTCTAGAGTTTTAATGTAAATACCGTCGTGTTTATGACCATGGCGTCATAAACGCATTGTAAAATTACAATGCGTTTACAACGACGAAAAATCTATATATACCCACCACGAATCTCTCTCTCGTCGCTTATTTCACAACTTCTTTCTATCTCTCTAAGGTTTGTCTCTCTTCTCTCTGCAACTTCTCTCTAGTTTTAGTTTTAATTATAATTGGTTTAGGTTAAATTATAATATTTTTGTTATAATATTATATTTTTGTCGTATTAAAGTATTTAGGTTTTTCTTATATTTAAAAAATATATTTTACATATTTTAAATATGATTTTTAATTAAATTATCCATTTTTATAATTTTATTAAATCTAAAAATATTTTATAAATATTTTTATTTTAAAAAAAATTAAATATATTCGTCCCCAATTTGTCGTTAAAAGCTTCATCTTTGGTTCATTGTAAAATATTCATCCCGAATTCATTGTAAAATCAATTTGTCCTTAATTCGTTGTAAATTATTTTGTCCCTATTTTGTTGTAAATCAATTTGTCGCTAGTTTGTTGTAAATCAATTCGTCCCTATTTTGTTGTAAAAATAACAATGTTAAAATATCGTTACGTTGACTTTAAATTTAACGACGCTTTTACGTCAAAAACCTTTACGACGAATGTACAATGTTTCTATCTCCTCCCTAATTTACAATTTTTTTACGAAAAAATATTTACATCTCTTTTACGACGAATATTTTGTCTTGCAAATTTTACGACGAATTAACAACAAAATATGCTTTATAACGATAAGTATACGACGAATCTAGGTTCATCCCTAATTTGTTGTAAACTCTATATACAAAAAATTGCCATCGAATAATGGCCTTGTAAACTGCATATTTTCTTTTAGTAAAACCTCTTTAAAGTTGTCCATCATGTGCTCACCAAACTCCTTGTCTTGCTGTTTTTCCGTCTACAAAAGCATATAACGCACAATACAAGCAGTGACAAGAACACTAGACCTCCCAACACCGAGCCAACCATGATCCAAACAATATTCTTCTTTCCATATCCCACTTTGAAACTCTTAGCAATGAGGACACTCTTTATCTCGAAATTGGTATTAGGAATGGCTGGTGGTATGATCCCATGACACTGGGAATGTGAACTTGGTGTATCACCCACCCCAATTTGTCTTGGCCTACGAGTAGCATGCTCATGTACAACAGCTGGTGCCTGATCAGTTGATCCCTCTGGTGTGATGTTTTTCATTGCAACTAAACTGAGTGGTAAACCCTTATACTTGATCTACACACACCCATAAATTCAACCCAAAAATCAGAACCCGAACTATTGTGGTCAAGTCTTGATGTCGAGTTCTAGAAATGTGCTGCAGATGATGGACCTCGATGACGGATGTCAAATTTACCTGTTTTCCTGAAACGTAGTAGCACCTGTTGCAACCAAAAGTAACCAGAGCTTGGTCTCAGGAGATCTAAAATTTCGAATGTAACAAAGAAAACACCCATTTGGCAACAACGCCAAATTGATAACAATATTTTACTATCAATTAATCCCTACTAAGCCCATGATGTCGATGTAGAATAGAAAGGTATCAAACCAAATGGGTGGTTTTGCTATCAATCAGAACTATGATGAAACTACCTAATCCAAGCAAATCTCATTCAAGGATTTGTCATGAAACCAGAATGTAATGAACATAAAACAAAGCATGTAAAAACAGAATAATGAACGAAAAACAGAGCAAGATAAACTAATAGGCCATCGGTGATCAAAATGAAAGCTGAGCAATACGGAGTGAAGTTATTGATCTATACTTATCTAGGGAACTCTAGATTGCTTAATAAACTATCAGGAATCGATCTCAAGGCAAGGGATTCAACACAATCAACATCATTCTCATGAACATTGAACTTTAGTAAACCAAACTCAGACCTAACTCTCAATAGCAAAATCTAATCAAGCAAGCATTAAGAAATAATCTACAATATCCAATAATCAGTCTATACAATTAATCTCTTGAGCTAGACAAGATTATCTCAGATTTTAGTTCATTCAAGCATTTTATCAAACACTTGGTGGGTGGATAAATGCAATAATCAGATTTCAAATGGCCAATAAGAAATCAATATTAAGAACACTAAATCTGATGAGATCCTATCAATTTGAAGCTTAAGCAACCTAGAGCTTCCTAGATCCACATAGATCTACTTCATTTCCTCATTATCCAAGATGATCTACTCACTACTCATGTTGGAATGCAAAAACCCAGAAAATAAAATAGATAGCGTAACTATAAAGATAAGAATGAGATGAACAAGAATGATTAAAGAAAGAAAAAAAAATTCCCAATAGATCATAACCAAGTCAAGCATTCATACAAGAGAACAGAGAGAAAAACAAGTTAAATTTTTGTTGAATATGAAAAAAATGTGATCAGCTTTTGTGGGTGTAAATGGATATTTGTATAGCCCACAACACAAAACCCTAAAGAAGTCATGAAATGACAAGTCAACCAAATGATTGGTCGACTGCATAACTCAATCAGCTCAGGTCAAGTTGTAGCTTCGAGTCCTGTGGAGTCTTCAGCAGAAGTGCAACTTGAGGTCTTGTAGTCAAGTTGACTTTGAGTTCAGTGCAGCCTTGTGCAGAAGTGCAACTCGAGGTCCTGTACTCAAGTTGTGACTTAAAGTTCTGCTTCTAGCTTGTTCGCATATACAACTTAACTACTACGGTCAAGTTGGGTGGTCGAGGTCTCCAGGTTCTCTTCCATAGCCAATTCCTTTTGCCATGTCTCGCACTCCAATCCGGTCCTCACATGTCCACATGTTCCATAATGCCTCATAGTGATCCAAAAGGCTTAAAAAGTACCTAAAATCACTCTATATGCAGTATGTATGAAATGCAAATGCAAAATATGCAATATGAACCTAAAAATACTCTAAAGTAATGAAAATGATGTGGATATGGATGCAAAATGTAACAAATAAGACTCCTAAAACATGCTAAAATAGAGACATATCAAAATATTATTTACTTTTAAAATTAGCAAGGCTATAATTAATCAGTTTATATTCTATTATATGTTGTGACAAAAACAAACGGTGAAAGTGAATCGCTTTAGTCAAAGTAAATTGACTTTGGCTCTAACTGGTGATAGCCTAATTTGTGGAATTTTTTTATTCCTCAATTTTTTAATTGTCACCAGTTAGTATAGCTGAATTTGTTTTTGTCTTCTTTTTTTTATACTTTTATCTAACATAACTTTTAGAGAGTTTCAAAGAAAATACCCTAATGTTTGGCTAAATTATCAAAAATGCCTACATGTTTGGCATCATCTGAAATACCCTACTTTTTGAGTTAAAAAGACAAAAAATGCCCATTGGTTTTGAATGTAATGGCAAACGAAATAGGAAAAGGTTTGTAATTTGGGCAGGAAAAAAAGCAGAACGAGCACGGCAATTAACTCAATTTACTGAGTTTGAAAAAAAGGATAAGGAGAGAGAAATCACACGAAGAAGAATAAAGTCATTTGTCCATTTTGATATATGAAAAATAAAGTTATTTGTCCATGTCCATATCTGAAAATTATGGTTATTAGTCTAGTACAAGACTTGTAATATGTTCGTCCATGTCCATATGTAGCATTTTTCCATAAATGTAACCAGACATGCATATAATACATTTTGCCATGTTTATATTATACAAAATTTAAAGATATTAATGGGGAACATGTAGTACGTTTGACCATGTCTATTTACTGTAAACAATGTACATTTATTCTTTTCCATATAAATTCACATGGACAAGTGTCTTTTATATGGACATAGACATATATATGTTTTTAATGTCCATGATTCTACCAATGGACATGGACATATGTCTTTAAAGTCAATGATTTTACAAGGTTATTGGTCGTGTGTATATATATATTGACATGAAATTTCAATACATGGACATGGATATGTACAATTTCATATTTATGTGCATAGACATATGTCTCATATGTCCATCGCTGCTTATATGGACATGTTAATATCCATGTAGTTAAATGTCATGACAATAGATATGTCCATATACGAACAATGACATTGTAAGTAATGGACATATGAGACACATGAGTATGGACATATTTTTAAAATTTGACGTGTCCATGTGCATGAAGTTAAAAGTCATGGCAATACATATATCCATACGAATAATGACACTAGAGAATCATGGACAAATGAGACATTGATAGTAAATAGTAGATGTCCATGTCCATGTAATTAAATGTCATGTCAATATATATGTTCATACGAACAATGATATTATAGAATAATAGACATATGAGACATATGTCTAGTCTATTGATATGAAATTTCACATGTGAATGTCCATGTAGTTAATCGTGGTTACAAAAAATATGTTCATACGAACAATGACATTGCAAAGAAATGACATAGATGAAATATGTCCATGTTCGCATAAAATATTTGGCCAGTTTGCTTTGACAAAGAAACTTAAAATAAATAGAAGAAAAAAGGGCCGATGTGGTCAACATGAAGACCACCAACTGTCAGGGGCAAATATGTCTAGTAGCAGGAGAGAGAGAAAACTCATGTAGAGTAGAGGAGAGGAGAAAAGATTGATGTGGGTATTTGAGATAATTTGGTTTTGAAAAGTGGGTATAATTTATAATCTCTAACTTATATATATATATATATATATATAGAAATGATGGAAAAACTATTTCTTCTCATTCACGTATCTCTTATAAATTTTAAGATAAAATTAATTTAAGGTTTATAATCATTCTTAAAAATAGGTTTAGGGTGGATTTTGTTACAAATTTTTATATAAAATTCAAAACTAATAAAAATTTATTAAAAAATCAGAAAAACTAAAATTTAATAAATACTTATCAGATAAAAATTCGGTTCTTGATCCGGTTACGATTCGGTTTTGGATTGAGTTTTCATGGTACATAGATATACGACACATTTCTGGTATTTTATGATGTTCGGTTCCTCTAATTCGACATTTTTGTTCTTTTGATTTAAGATTTATTTGAATATTTTTATTTTATCCGATATGGTTTTTTTCACTATAGATCGAGTTCGGATTCGAGTATTTTTATATAAAAATTCAAATTAAAGAAAAATTAGTAGAAAAACTCTAAAAATATATAAATTTGGTTCTTGATTTGGTTATGGTTTGGTTCGGATTCGGTTTTTTGGGTATTTTTTTGAGTTCGGTTCATCTAATTCAGATCTATTTTGGTTTGGGTTCCAAACCTCTAAATCAACATCTCAAAAACAATATTTGAAATTATCAACACGGGTCAAATAACCTAAATAAACACGGATTATTTAAATAATCAAAACAATAAAATCCTACTTTATAATGCGGGTATAATCCTAATATATAAACAAACTTAACATTGTCTTTTATCCATGTATTGTATAGTATTGTTGTATAAATTATCTTAGTCATTAGTTATGGAGTAGTTAACTTTCTTTACTCTACAAGAATATCAAATATTCAATAATTTTAAATGACAATTAAATCATATATATATTATTGTTAATCTCTTAATTTGCTTATTTGTATTTATTAAGTAGAGAAAGTATTATTAAGAAAATCTAAGAAACAATAATTCCCTCCTTGATATTGGAAGTTTTGGACCAAATTTTCAGGCACTATAAGCCAAGATATGGAAGTCTAATTGTCCTAATAAAATAAAGTATTTTATGTGGTAAGCTTTATCTGGATGCTCTGCTGTTAATCACAACCTTATTTCTCGAGGTATAAATTGTGACCCAAGATGTAATAGATGTGATGCCGAAGAAGAAACAATTAATCATGTTCTATTTGAATGACTGCCAGCATTTCAAACTTGGACACTTTCAAATATTCCCTCGGCTATTGATGTTTTCCCAGGAAATTCTATTTGGTACAACTTAGATTATCTTTTTTGGCGCATTCATGACCAAATAGATGTCGAAATTTTTCCATGGACAATATGGCATATTTGGAAGTCGAGAAATGATTATTATTTCTCACAAAAAAGTAGAGATCCTCGAGAGATAATTATTCAGGCGACCACAGACATGTTGGAATGGAAAAACGCTAGATTTGGTGTCGTAGTCATACCCCAACCGAGTCATTCGCTTTCCTTAATAAGATCTTTGTGGTCCTTCCCATCATCTTCCAATCAGAGTTTCACAGGATTTAGGTGTTATGTTGGTGCGTCCTGGAAGAGCTCGGATGTGGTATCAGAAATTGGATGGATATGTTTTCCAGATTCTTTTGAAGGATAATGTACGGGTGCTCGCGGTATTAAAAAAAGTCTCTCTGCTCTTCATTCAGAAGTTGAAGCTTTACTTTGGGCAATGGAGTCTCTTTTAGCTTTTAATTCTCAGAAGTGGCTTTTGCGACAGATTGTGCAGATGTGGTAAAGATTTTTATGGATCAGGATGAGTGGCCTTCATTTCGTCCTTACCAAGAGGACTTTGCTAGGTTGCAATCTCTTTTCCATTTGTTTTCTCTACATCTAATTCCGAGATCTTTAAATCATAAGGCCGATACTCTCGCTCGTACTGTTAGAGAGTATTCCAATGGTTTATTGTTGTAACCTTCTTATCTTCGTAATATTATGAACTGAGTTGACAAAAAAAATCCAAGAAAATTATTAAAATTTAATTAAAATTTTGAATATATTGTTATTTCAATAAATATAATAATTTATTCAATCTTTTAGTTACAATTTTAAATATTTAAATATAAATTTTAATCAAAAATAATAAATTTTTGTATATAATTGTATTTGAGGTTTTAGATACTCATTCGATCATTGATTTGGCTAAAGTTTGGATTTTGTATTTTGGTACATGATTATGATATCAGGAGTTCGACCCCTCAAACTACATGAGATATATTAAGAAAGCTTTTTGGATGGGTTTTGGTTATGCTCGACTCTTGTCAATCTAAGTCTAGACAAAAAATTTAAATTCCGCTAGATTTCATATTCAACAAAATCAATTGTTATCTATTAATTTTAACTAATTTTGAGAGATTTCACAAAAAAAATTAAAAAAATTAGTCAGATACTATATTCAGTCAAATTTATCTATTATCATTTATACACTTTATCTAATTTTGTACAACTGATGTTGCTAAATCATCATTCAATTTAAAACCATATCTTTTGCCATCTGAATTATCGACGGTAGAGCGGATTACAACTAATGGGATAACCGGATAAGTTAACATTCTCACTGATGGCGTATAAGAGCAACCACATTGGTGAACTCCATGTTGGGGTTCACCAAAATTTTTTATTATTATTTATGTGGGCCCTTAAATAGTGAAGAATTTGTAGTTAAATTGTTTCTGCATTAGTGAACCTGTTGACGGGGTTCTTAGAAATAAAATAATATTTTTTCGAAATTTAGATTATTTAATAATTCAGTACATAGTTTTAAAAAAGAAAAAAACGGCAATTATTCAGCACGACCAAATTTTTGCCAAATATTCTCAACTAAATCAGCTTTCAAGTGATCATATATGCGTTGATCACGAATTTGATTGCGAATGGGAAGCGTATTACTTATAGTGGAAGGGATGTCGGTAGAGTAAGAGTAATCCACCTGTGAACTTTGGCTTGAATCTCCCTCATGGAAGTCAGATGTATCGTACTGTGTGTATCCATCTCTTTCGTTTTCTACTATCATATTGTGCAATATGATACAAGATCTCATAATCTTTCCTAAGCTTTCCTTATCCCAAAGTAACGTTGGCCTTTTAACGATGGCGAATCTAGCTTGTAATACTCCAAATGCTCGTTCGACATCTTTTCGGACGGCTTCTTGTCATTCAGCAAATAGCTCAGCTTTAGGACCTTGAGGAAGTGGGGTGGATTGGATAAAGGTTGACCATTTAGGATAAATACCGTCAGTAAGGTAGTACGCCATACGGTAGGTGTTCCCGTTCACCTTGAATTTAACTTTCGGTGCTCGACCTTGTAAAATGTCATCAAAAACCGGGGACCGATCAAGGACATTAATATCGTTTAATGTACCCGGTAGTCCAAAAAAGGCGTGCCAAATCCAAAGATCCTGGGAAGCTACTGCCTCTAGGACAATTGTTAGCTTTCCTGAACCACAGGTGTATTGGCCTCTCCATGCCGTTGGACAGTTTTTCCATTCCCAATGCATACAGTCGATGCTTCCTACCATCCCTTGAAACCCTCGTACTTCTCCAACACTTAGTAATCGTTATAGATCTTCCGGTGTTGGTCGTCGTAGATACTCATCGCCAAATATTTTTATTATCCCATCAGTGAAATTTCGTAAACATAACAGTGCAGTACTTTCACCGAGGCGGAGATATTCATCAGCCGTATCTCCCGCTTGACCGTATGCCAGCATACGTATAGCTGCTGTACATTTTTGAAGTGCAGATAAGCCGAACCTTCCATGAGCATTTTGTCTCAGCTGAAAGTATGGAATTTCGGTACTTATGCGTTCGACAATTCGAACGAATAGTTCCTTATTCATTCGAAAATGTCGCCTAAACATTTGTGGTGGGTATGTAGGATTTTCAGTAAAATAGTTGTTCCACAACATATTGTGACCTTGTTCTCGTTGCCGTTCGATATATGCTCTTCGCGTCGGCTGTTTGACAAAACTTCGCTGAAACGTTTCCTCAAAAGTTTGTTCGAAACGGTGGTCGAACATGTCTTCAAAGCTTTCATCCATACTTGCATCCAACTCGGTAGAAGAAGATGAAGACATTTTCGTATTGATTAAAGTAGTTTAAGATAAAGAGATAGTAGAGTTTAAGTTTGTTGGATTTAAAAGAAAACGATTTGTAGAATATAAAAGAAGATCGGAGTTCACATCAAAGAGGTTACAAAAACAAAGAAAATACAAAAGACGAGTTCAGAAAAAAGAAGACCATACATCATAGTTTAAATAGAGGAGGATTTCACAAAGTCCTCTGCCCCGTGACTACACTAGAACCCCGTGACTACTACATAATCAAGCAAACCAAAACAAAATGACGCACTACCCGACACAACTCCGTGACTCTTCTAACCCCGTGACTCCTTTCCTAACACATGACAGCAGACCAACTTGACTCCACTCCTCCTCCACGCTTCCTACAACAAAAACAAAGAAGAAACAGCATAATCAGTTACAGCCAAAACTAATCCAACTACATAATCAGTTTAAGATCACCACGACAACTAGTACATTCTTCAGAGCATTTCAGTAATTAGTTTAGTCTTTAACGCATGTTCGATATCCGACAGTGGCTCTGTCTTGGATAGAAGTCGGTCAAGGAGTTTTTGCTTCGATATCGTCTCCTTAACAGCAAGCATGCTTTCCCATTTCTCCATTTCTGCTACATTTCCCACCTTTTTGCGTTTGGTTTCTTTGCACGCCTTCATACCACGGGGCCTAGTCTCTTCTACTTCAGTCTCCACACCATCCTTCCTTTTCTCTTTTCCACCTTCTTTTGCCAAATAAGTGGACTTCCACTTTTGGTCATACCTCAGCTCTCTCCATGCGTGTTCAACGCCAAACTTGACGCGGTAGTCATTAAAGAAGATGTCATGAGCTGCCTTCATGACATCATTCTCATTTTGACCACTGGACTGTTCCTTCAAAGCAGCTTCATAGCTCCCAACAAACTTGCAGACCTCGGCGTTAAGTCTCCCCCATCGTTGCTTGCAGTGACTAACCTCTCTCGGTGGTAAATCACTTACTTGAGGGTTTGCATTGAAGTAGTCTTGGATTCGCTTCCAGAATGCACTTCCTTTCTGCTCATTACCGACAATAGCATCCTTGCTTGTGTTGAGCCATGCGCTGATGAGGACTAGATCTTCCTTTGGGGTCCACTTTCTCCTCTCGACCTTGGATTGATCTTCGGAGCTCTAACTACTGAACCTAGGAAAGTCTGAGGAATCTACATCTACGGTCTGACTACTCTGGGTTGCTAAAAGGTTTAGGAAACCGGGGGAGTTTAAGGGAAAAGGCTCCATTCACATAAATTACATCATAGTTTAGGTTGTTTTTTACAGAAGAGATTGTGGATTTAGTGTGTGTTTTGATTCGGTTTTTAAAGAAGTTTTAGCAAGACAATGAATTAAATTACCTCTAATTACCAACCATTGCTAGAATTAACTATCAAAGCAACCATCAAATCACTATTACTCAACACAGAACTTAATTAACTATCAAATCACTATTAATCAAAACACAGAGAATTTATGGAAACAGATATTTGCACACCAACCAACCAACAACACAGAGAATTTATGAAACCAATTCCAAAGAATGGATAGTACACGTACCTTAAATTATCTCTTCAACATTCGCTTCTCCAACACATCAACCTGCGCATTGAGCTCTTGTACCTGTTCCTGCACATGGACATATATAACAGACATTGTTAGTAAGGGAATATTAGACATAAGCTAATATTAGAAGCTTAAAATGGTTAGTAATGGATTAACAAACCTTCAATGAAGCAACCTGAAAATGAAGCTTATGCATTCCCGTTATAAATTCCTCAGCCTTATTTACCCGCTTTGTAAGCCTTTCCATCTCCTCTTGTACACCCACCACCCAAGACTGACGAAGATGCAGCCCATTTTCCTGTCACTAAACAGGAAATGCGATCACAAACACATTTAGCCAATATCATTTAAAAGCAGAGAATAGGTTACTCAAACTTACCTCGTAATTAATGCAAGTGAAAAACCTCTTCCCAGGATGAGTATCGATCTCTTCCACACTATTCACCTCGTTGATGATTCTCCCACCACATGGACAGCAACGAGGAATCCCGTAGTTTCCATCAGAGACTAACCACAGCATGTCAGAGTAATCCTTCATGCGCTTCATCTGTTTTCTCTCTTCAGGATCCATGCTAATACAAACAATGAGAAAAGAACAAAGTTACAAATATAGACAATATCAATTCTAATTCAATGCTAATTCAATTCTGATTCTAATACAGACAATATAAATTCATATATTAAGTCTAATTCTAATTCAATTCTGATTCTAATACAAACAATATGAAATGTAATTATAATTCTAATACAGACAATATGATTCTAATACAGACAATATAATTATAATTCTAATACAAACAATGAGAAAAGAACAAAGTTACAAATACAGACGATATCAATTCTATATCAACTCTAATTCAATGCTAATTCAATTCTGCTTCTAATACAGACTATATCAAATGTAAAAATCAAGTCTAATTCTAATTCAATTCTGATTCTAATACAGACAATATGAAATGTAACTATAATTCTAATACAGACAATATGATTCTAATACAGACAATATAATTATAATTCTAATACAAAAAATGAGAAAAGAACAAAGTTACAAATACAGACGATATCAATTCTATATCAACTCTAATTCAATGCTAATTCAATTCTGCTTCTAATACAGACTATATCAAATGTAAAAATCAAGTCTAATTCTAATTCAATTCTGATTCTAATACAGACAATATGAAATGTAATTATAATTCTAATATAGACAATATGATTCTAATACAGACAATATAATTATAATTCTAATACAAACAATGAGAAAAGAATAAAGTTACAAATACAGACGATATCAATTCTATATCAACTCTAATTCAATGCTAATTCAATTCTGCTTCTAATACAGACTATATCAAATGTAAAAATCAAGTCTAATTCTAATTCAATTCTGATTCTAATACAGACACTATCAATTCAAAATCTACTCTGATTGAAATACAAACAAATCAGATTCTAATACCCACAATTGTAATTGTAATTCTAATACGGATAATAAATCTAATTCAATTCGAAACCGTAAATGAAAACCCCAAATCAGTAACCTAAAATCCCCAAATCGATAATCTAAAATCCCCAAATCGAAACCCTAAATCCCCAATTTAAATCCCTAATTCTAAACTCTAAATCCCCAAAATCCCCAAATCGTAACCCTAATTCCCAAATCAAAACCCTAACTAAAAATTCCCAAATGTAAACCCAAAATTCCCATTCCGTAAACCCTAAAACCCCAAATTGAAACCCTAATTCGAAACCCTAAATCCCCAAATTGAAACCCTAATTCCCCAATTTTAAACCCGAAATTGAAACCCTAAATGAAAACCCCAAATCGGTAATCTAAAATCCCCAAATCGATTATCTAAAATCCCCAAATCGAAACCCTAAATCCCCAATTTAAATCCCTAATTCTAAACCCTAAATCCACAAAATCCCAAATCATAACCCTAATTCCCAAATCAAAACCCTAACTAAAAATTCCCAAATGTAAACCCAAAATTCCCATTCCGTAAACCCTAAAACCCCAAATTGAAACCCTAATTCGAAACCCTAAATCCCCAAATTGAAACCCTAATTCCCCAATTTTAAACCCGAAATTGAAACCCTAAATGAAAACCCCAAATCGGTAATCTAAAATCCCCAAATCGATTATCTAAAATCCCCAAATCGAAACCCTAAATCCCCAATTTAAATCCCTAATTCTAAACCCTAAATCCACAAAATCCCAAATCATAACCCTAATTCCCAAATCAAAACCCTAACTAAAAATTCCCAAATGTAAACCCAAAATTCCCATTCCGTAAACCCTAAAACCCCAAATTGAAACCCTAATTCAAAACCCTAAATCCCCAAATCGAAATCGTAATTCCCAAATCTAAACTCTAAACCCTAATTAAACATTGAATCGTCACATCTAAAGCCTAAATACGAAAGAAAAAACCGATTTCAAAACCTTTCTTCGATTTCAAAGACGAAAAAATTTAAAACCCAAAACTAGGTTTCAGCTAAACCAATTTACGACTCGAAACTTACCTCAGGATCTTCGATACAGCTTATCCACACGCCGGAACACCTCGCCTTGACGAAATAACAAGCCCGACCACTCCGATTTCGACGGTGACGAGAAATCTCCTTTCTCGTCGCCAAACCCTAGTTTTTTTTGTTCTGGAAATGTTACGAATGAGAAATGAAAAAACAATACAACACTCCCGATCGATCCAGACAACTTAAAAAAATTCAACCAATCACGCTGCGCCACGTCATTATGAACTCGTCTCTTACGGGCTATCTGTGGTGAACCCGGCTCTTCAATAATGGACCGATTTTAACATTTTTTAAAATGTTCAGGCCTAAAAAACCGAGCCCAAGAACCGAGCCCAAGAACCCTCTAAGAGACTCTAATGTGGTTGCTCCAACAAATGATAAACTGAGTTTTCATAATTTTCGGTCTCTTTGCCAAATCAGTAAAATGAACTAATTGTTTAAAAAAAACAAAAGCTTTTTGAAAATGATTGCAACAGACACAGATCCCCAAAAAAAAAAAAAAAAGCAGGTTGAAGTAAGTTTGGTTTCCCATTTGTAGTTGACAAATTTAGCTCCTTAATGATTCACAACAAAAACACTTTTTCTCTTTCACTGACCTTAGTGGAAGTTATACGAAGTGAATGAATCTGAATACAGAGAGACGACAGCAAATACGCACTTTCTACTCTCTCCATTTCCTTTCTTCTTCATCATATTCTTCGTCTGTTCTCTTTAATATCAACAAAAACTTCCTTAAAGCTCCTCTTCAATGGCGTTTCTCATCAATCTAATCTTTACATGTCTCTTCTTTTCTCTTTTCCATCTCTTTTTTGCTGCTTTCACTCCAACTGATAATTACCTCATCAATTCCGGCGCAAACACTAACGCATCTTTCTTCTCTATCCGTTCTTTTATCAGTGATTCCTCGCAACCTGGCTCGAAGTTTCTCTCTGCCGAACGATCCATCACGCTTTCCGACCAAAACCCTCCTCCGAATTCCCCGGTTTTATACCACACGGCTCGTGTCTTCCTCAGCGGAGGACCATCATCTTACAAATTCCTAGTGACAAACAAAGGCATTCACTTTATCCGTCTCCATTTTGCGCCTTTTAAATCTCCAAAATTCAACTTAAGGTCCGCGAAATTCCGAGTTTTGGTTAATGGGTTCTCTCTCATGAACGATTTCCGTACTAATTCCGTCGTTGTTAAAGAGTTTATACTCAAAATTGACGACCCTCTTCTCGAGATTTCGATTTTCCCTTCTACATCGTCTGGTTTTGGGTTTGTTAACGCGGTAGAAGTGTTCTCTGCACCGAAAAATTACATAATCGATATAGGAACTAAGCTTGTAAGCCCTGACTCTGCTCAAATCTTCAGTAACTTGTCATCTCAAGTTCTTGAGACTGTTCATAGAATCAACGTCGGTGGATTGAAATTGACGCCGTTTAACGATACATTGTGGAGGACTTGGCTTGTTGATGACGACTATCTTCTTTTGAGAGCAGCTGCAAAACGAGCTTGGACTACTCATTCTCCGAATTATCAAAACGGTGGTGCGACGCGAGAGATTGCTCCGGATAATGTTTATATGACTGCTCAGGAGATGAATCGAGATAATCAGGAGTTGCAGGCAAGGTTTAACATTAGCTGGGAATTTCCGGTTGATTCGAAACGAGTTCTTCATTTGGTTCGTTTGCATTTCTGCGATATAGTTAGTTCGTCACTTAATCAGCTCTATTTCAATGTCTTTATCAATGATTATCTTGCCTCTAAAGATGTTGATCTCTCCACGCTTAACTTCCACGTGCTTGCGTCTCCGTTATACATTGATTTTGTTGCTGAGTCTGATCATGCTGGAATGCTGAGGATAAGTGTTGGACCGTCTGATCTCAGCAATCCGTCGAGAGTTAATGCTCTATTGAATGGAGTGGAGATCATGAAAATTCTGAACCCTGTGAGTTTCTCCAAAGTGGGATCTGGAAACAAGAATGTTCTTTGGATCGTGGTTGGCTCGGTGTTGGGAGGTTTAGTGTTCTTGTCAGTGCTCGTATTGTGCGCTCTGTGCTTTTGCAGACGGAAGAACACCAAGACAAGGAGTTTGGAGAGCACGGGATGGACACCTTTAAGGAGGTTTAGAGGCAGTTCTAACAGTAGAACAACTGAAAGAACGGTGAGTTCTAGTGGCTATCAAACTCTGAGAATCTCTTTCGCGGAACTACAGTCCGGAACCAATAACTTTGACAAAAGTTTAGTCATTGGAGTGGGTGGATTCGGGATGGTCTATAAAGGGTCTCTCAAAGACAACACCAAAGTAGCTGTGAAGAGAGGTGTGCCCGGTTCAAGACAGGGCTTACCGGAGTTTCTCTCTGAGATAACTATTCTCTCTAATATCCGTCATCGCCACCTTGTATCGCTTGTTGGATATTGTGAAGAACAGTCTGAAATGATTCTGGTTTATGAGTACATGGATAAAGGACCACTCAAAAGTCACTTATATGGATCCACCAACCCGCCTTTGACATGGAAACAACGGCTTGAGGTCTGTATTGGTGCAGCCAGAGGTCTTCATTACCTTCACACTGGTTCTTCGCAAGGAATCATCCACCGAGATATCAAATCCACCAATATCTTACTAGATAACAACTATGTAGCCAAAGTTGCAGACTTTGGACTCTCCAGATCCGGTCCTTGTCTTGATGAGACTCATGTGAGCACGGGCGTTAAAGGAAGCTTCGGGTATCTTGATCCGGAATACTTCAGAAGACAACAGCTCACAGATAAATCCGATGTTTATTCATTTGGAGTTCTTCTTTTCGAAGTTCTTTGCGCTAGACCAGCTGTTGATCCGTTGCTTGTTAGGGAGCAAGTGAATTTAGCAGAATGGGCAATTGAATGGCAAAAGAAAGGGATGCTTGTTACAATTGTTGATCCAAATATCGCTGATCAGATCAAACCGTGCTCATTGAAGAAATATGCGGAAACCGCAGAGAAATGCTGTGCGGATTATGGCGTGGATAGACCAACAATTGGCGATGTTCTCTGGAATTTGGAACATGTACTTCAGCTTCAGGAATCCGGACCACTGGACAAGCCTGGAGAATTAGATGGAGACATTACCGGGTCAGCAACAGCTCAGCCAGGTCCGTCTAGCGGCTCAAACACGGAGAAGGACAGTGGAGATGGAACTTCCGGCATACTCAATAGCAGCCAAGTGTTCTCTCAGCTAATGACCAATGATGGCAGATGATAAACTTAGTGCTAAATACATATATAGAGAAGTGTTCATAGAGGGAAATATGAAAGCGTTGTACCGGTATTTCAGATTTGGTTTGTGTTTGATATAGTTTTGCTTGGTTGTATGTTTCTACTTGTTTATTTATACGAATGATTCGTAAACCAGTTAAACCAACACATTAATTGATTGAATCGCAAACCGGTACGCAGTGGAGAAATTATTAACCGGAATCTCAAAAATTCATGATAAACGACTAAACCCTCTCAAGCCACAACACTAGAGATTTCAGAAACATTTCTGTCTCTCTCTGGAGACGGCCGAAGCAGTGAAGCACTATAAATCAATGGCGTCTCTGAGACTTTTATCCACGAATTTCCATCAATCTCCACTTCTTCCATCTTCGTTCTCACAAAACCCATTGATATCGTTCCCACGAGTTGCCAATAACCCTAGTAGACGGAGTCCAATACGATCCGTTCTTCAGTTTAATCGCAAACCGGAGCTCGCCGGAGAAACACCACGTATTGTTGTTATCACCTCCGGAAAAGGCGGTGTTGGAAAGACGACTACCACCGCAAATGTCGGTCTCTCGCTAGCTCGTTACGGCTTCTCAGTCGTAGCCATTGACGCAGACCTTGGCCTGCGTAACCTCGATCTGCTCTTAGGGTTAGAGAATCGTGTCAATTACACCGTCGTAGAGGTCCTGAATGGAGATTGCCGTCTCGATCAAGCTCTAGTACGCGATAAACGCTGGTCAAATTTCGAATTGTTATGTATTTCTAAACCTAGATCGAAACTTCCCATGGGATTTGGTGGAAAAGCATTGGAATGGCTTGTGGATGCGTTAAAAACTAGACCAGAAGGTTCTCCCGATTTCATCATCATCGATTGCCCAGCAGGAATCGATGCCGGATTCATTACCGCCATTACTCCGGCGAACGAAGCAGTCCTTGTGACAACTCCGGACATTACAGCGCTGAGGGACGCCGATAGAGTCACGGGTTTGCTTGAATGCGATGGAATTCGAGATATTAAGATGATTGTGAACCGAGTGAGAACTGATATGATCAAAGGAGAGGATATGATGTCTGTGTTAGATGTTCAGGAGATGTTGGGTTTGTCATTGCTCGGCGTGATTCCTGAAGATTCTGAGGTTATTAGAAGCACGAATCGCGGGTTTCCGCTTGTTCTGAACAAGCCTCCAACGCTTGCGGGATTGGCTTTTGAGCAGGCAGCTTGGAGACTCGTGGAGCAAGATAGTATGAAAGCTGTTATGGTGGAAGAAGAGCCTAAGAAACGTGGCTTCTTCTCTTTCTTTGGCGGCTAAATGGAATTCAGATTGAACTGAACTCAACTGCACTTCCTCGGGTATGTATGCATGGAAATCTTTTGTACAGGAACTAGATTTTTGAGTTTTTGTCTCTGTTCTTTGCGAATTTAGATTTGTTCCTAGGAAAACTGCTAGCTTGTTGCTGAGTTCAAGCTTTGATTCTGTGCTATTTGTTTCTTGAGGCTCTTGATTTCTGATTCTGTATCTGGTTATGTAAAATTGAGATTTTCCAATATATCTCAAGTTCTTATGTCAGATGGTTACCAGAACTTCAGTAGCTTAGTTGATTCAACAGTCAATTTATGCATTCGTTAGCTAATTGGTGAAGATGATGATTTAGTTGTCCTTTTGCACTCTAGTGCTACTTTTTTGGGATCTTCTTATTTCTATTTATATTGAGATATTCCGGATTAGGTGATCTGACAGAACCAAGATGTGTCCGTCATTATATGTGCTGTTATTGATTAACTGATAACCCCCTCAAAATATTTATTTATTGGAACAAAACAAGTTTACATGCTCTTCGAAGTATGTTGATAACTGCCAAAAGTTCTGGTTTAAGAGATAATGGTTCCTTTGGATGGACTCACCATTGTGGACTCTCCGACCGTTTGTTTACTACTACCACACACACATGCTCACGAGAACCACAGCAACATCTACGTTACTAGATTCCTCACTTGTGCCAGAGAAACTGACAAAAGATTCACACCAAAACTTGGGATACAACTCTATACCAGGGGTTATGGAGACTGGTTTGATTATCCCATTTAAGCTGACTCACTCTGTTGAATTTTCCCATTGGAAGCTTCTATATCATTACCCTGACTGCTGTCGGAGTCTGTGAATTTCAAGTACTCCTCAATGTTTTCTGAGCTTACATTTCTCAGTTGGTCGAGCCAGCGGTGATGGCTACTCTGTTTGGGTCTTGGGCGGGTGCTGATGGCTATGGCGAGGTCATTGGGGAAAAGTTCCCGGAGAACAAAGGCGTGGATGATGGTGGTTACGAGCAGTGCAAACACGACTAATGTTGCAATGGCACTGAGGGCCACACACATGATTTGAGTCAAAGTGCTTTCAACCACTGTTGCGTACCTGATGGTTGCAATTGCAGCTCCGGTCATCGGAAATGTGTAAGCCCACCATGACAGTGAGAATCTATAAGAAAGGACAAAATGGTACGAGAAAGTTAAGCTAGATGATAACTAAAGATCAAACAGTAAGAAAGTAATTTTATAGAGCTTACTTGATTCCACGAAAGAAATTAATCCGAACAGCCTATATAAATCAAAGGGGAAGATATATATTAGTGAATATTTTACTGAAGAAGGAAATACGTATGAGCTTAACTTATATATAAGTATAACGTACCAATGAGAAATAGAGGAAAATGGCTATAAAGTAACAAACTTTGGAGCCATAATCGAAGGAGCCAGTGATCTTAGCCCAAGCCATGGAAGCGACACTTGGAGCTGCGACGAAGAGGAAGAAGACAGGGTGGAGATCTTTAGGCAAAGTCTCGTTGGTGGGGAGTCTTTGGTAGAGAGTCACGAACAGAACCAAGTAATGAGCCATCCCAACGGCATAGAAGAATATTGGCCCTTCTCTAAGACCCATGGACGCACCAAGCAAGGCCCCGACAAAGTTCCCGACAACAGAGAGATGGTTTGTCGGGTTGGCAACTCGGGAGAGCCTGCGTTGTCCACCAGACATCCATTGACCGTAGATCTTAAGCTCAAGACAGATAAAAGGAAACATGAGGATGTACCAAAGGTACTGTGGCAACTCTGTAATGATGGAAGGTGGAACGCCGAGGGCTAAGAAGAGTAAGGAAATGAAAGGAGCGAAGAAGAAGTTGATTCTGATTGGATGATAGTATTCGCGGCGCACGGCTTCAAAGTAGAGGATAATCTTAAGAAGGTAGATTGTTGCGATGGTGAAGATCAAAGCGACTGAGATGAACCAGAGAACCTGGTTAATCCAGAGGGGTACGTGGAGGAACTTGGTTGGCTCTGCGGTCGCTAAGGTTTTCCACATTATAGCTTGACTGCTCACTCCAAGGCACATACCAAAGGTAGAGATCGGGTAACGGAGAAGAAATGGCCACTTTTTATCACTTGGTAGAAGGATCTCTTCTTGAGGCTGCAAAGTTCAATAATGAGCCACAATGTTTAATATATGATTGAAACCTAATCCTACACTCAAATGCAAAAGGAAAAGGAGTATGTACGTACCCTGAGAGTCTCCAATTCAGGACCTTCCAAAGCAGCATAGTACCGGTCCACAGGCATGGCTTCATTGTTATTCACATTCTCCTTCTTCCGGCTTGGTGTCTCCGGCTCAACAGCAGATGGTTTTCTCGTGAATTGTCTCTCGAGTTTCCCGGACCAAGTCTTGAATGAATTGTACCTATTATCTTTAAGCTTGTTCAACGCAGGATTATGAGCTTGATGCTGACCACCATCAAGAGTTTGATGATGAATATCATGGCTACGAGGACGATGATCACCGTCGTTACCGGTTTCTATGAAGAGAGATGAGACTTTAGCCATTGGCTGAGAGAGAAACTTGACGGACTTGCCAGTAGAACCAGCGTTGTTATTGTTATCAGGAGACGATGAAGTTGTCGGATCGGAGATCATGAGAGCATTAGGTGAAGTTGGCATTGAAAGTGAAGGCTTTCTTTGATGAGTCCATAGTGAAGTCTCATTGTAGTTACCATCTTCCATTGTGTCTATTGATCTTGATGCTTCTTGACCATTCTTTAGACATATATATATATATATAAGCAAATAATTTGATGGGATTCAGTTATAAGTAAATAAATAATAAGAAGTAAATAACCTAATTAATGGGAATGTGGAAAGTGAAAGAAAAAAAAAAGAATACCAAAGAAGTCGTGGAGGCATGTGAAGGATGAAAGCGACTGAGATGATGAGGAAAAGAAGAAGAATCATTCTCTTTGTAATTGTCAAATCCAACCATTTCTTCTGTTGTGGCTTGTCTCAATAAACTTGGCAGCTCTTCTTCTTCTTCTATCACACTCTTTGTTTTCTCCTCCATTTTTCTTCTTCTTCTTCTTTTATTTTCCCCTGTATTTTCCACAAAAATACTTTCATATTTTATTTCATACCAAATAGTTGACAGTCTTGAGACCTAGTTAAACCAATTTTTTTAGATATTTAGATTAACAAAACTCCATTTATAGTCAATCTCTAAACCCGAACATTATATATTATTAGTCGGCCTACTCAACTAACGAAGTTGAATTCCGATTATATTTTTTGTAAAAAAAATCTACAATGAAATAATCTTATGACTTCGATTTGTATTATTGAATCATTCGTTAACACAAGTGAATAATTAGTTTTGTTTGGATGATTGAGAGCATATGCGTAAACAAATTATATATTAGAGAATATCCCCAATAAAATATTGGCCAAGGATAATTCTGACGAGTTCTATAGTCCATTAGATTTTTCTTTTTCAGTTTTCACACTCAATTAATCCTGTATAACATATAAATGATTTGGAAAATTGAATTTGGTTTCTAAAGTTTAATAGTTTTAGGCCACTAAAATCGTCTTACCTAAATTCTCCACATAAAAAAAATCTATCTACCTAATTTATATAATTAAAATGCAAATTAAATCTTAGTGGTTTAGCCACTAAGCTGGTTATTCAGCTGAATGGAATTCGACTAAAGATATCATTGGCTTAAAAGAACAATTATAAAAGACCACTACTACTTGTTAATTCTAAACAATTGCTCTTAAAAACCTATAAATGTAAATGTGCATCCCTTCAAGTTTCAAATCAAAACAACAATCATAACCAAAGAAGCTAACTAATTAGGTTTTGAGTAAACAGAAATAAAACTCCTGTAAACAACAGGAAAAAAGAAGAAGGAGAGATTTGAAATGAATGGAGAGGTGTTGTGTGCCTATCAAATCATCGGGTCCACTTCAAAATTTATGGCTCGACCTTAATTATGCTTATTTCCACGTATAATCAATATTGTCCATTAAAGTCAGTCACTGTTATTACGGGATTTGATTACCTTTATAGAACTTGTATCAATTGACAATTTCCGGTTTAAACTTAATTCTGAAATACTATAAAGACATTTTGGGTTTAGGAAACAAAAAAAAACGGATGAAAATTAGAATACAAAAATGAACAAGTACATGATTAATCTAACGGTTCGTAATAAGAAACCGAAGAGATCATATTATTGCAAATACAGAACCTATGCATTGTCGTAAGAGAGGTTAAATATTTGGTAATGGACTCTGTGAAATTACAGAAACCCCGAAAGAATAGGAGAAATATAATAAACACTAACCTGAAGATTTTGAAATATAGCAGCCGTTGAGCTTCGTGAATTATAGGTATGAAATCTGAGAAAAAGCAGGGATAAATAATGGTGAAATTGAAATCTCCAGATCGAATCTGTATCTCTTTGTAGTGATAAAAATGGAGATTTGATTAATATTTTGGTGTTGGAAGAGAAGCGAAGAGGAAGGAGGAAATAGTAAAAGCTGAGTTGGTTTTTGGGCTTAAAACAAAAACACGTCTTCGTACTATAAATAAGTGTTCACGTAAGTACAGTTACGGAATCACAATTTATGTTTTTTTCCATTTTATTAGCTGTATTTTTTTTCAAACGTGGATCAATTGTAGTCATAATTTACGCCGTTGCCAATCTCAAAATATTAATTAATTAGTTTTAGTCATTATCATTTTAAATTATTTTAAATATTGGTCAATAAGTGGTGGACCACATTATACGAAACAGGACAAATTTGGAAAAACAACTTGGACAGTTTTTTATATGTAAAATATGAATTTTGAAATTGATATTTTACAAATTTATATGTACATTAATTTTGTTATAAGCTTTATATATTTTTTAAACCAACTTCGAAAAATATTTTAGATTGATTAGCAGACAATCCCAAGATTTACCTAAGACATAAAATTATACAAATTACAATCAAATCATCTCAAAATACAAATAGACTACTACAGAAAAATAATATAATAATAATTATTTATTTGATTTTAAAAATAATTATATAATTTTCTTTTCAAATTAGCTAGTTTTAAGAAACTTTTTAAAAAAATTAATAAATTAAAGTGTTATTAATAACAACTATACTATTCTTTCTTTTAAAAATTATTCAAAAACCACACTGCTTATATTTTCACCAACCACATATTTTTTGTACAGCACTTTGTCTTTTTTATCAAAACTGTATTTATATTATACAGCACTTTGTTTCACACTTAAACTATACCACACTTTGTTCCGTACTATCAAAACCGCACTAACCAATTGGAATGAGACATACATATATGAAGTTGATACAAAAGGCATTAATTGCAACACCAACCTAACCATGACACATGTGGCTTCAATTTTGTGTCGTCGAGATATTTATTAATAGTGAGACTGCTCTTCTCTTCTCTGCAGATGGATCTTACAGAAGACTGATTACTTGATAGCCAATACAATTTATGTTCAATCTCAGACTCTTAGATTCAACACCAATATTGTAAAAACTGACTTCAGTCTTCAGCCATTTCCTGTTTTCGTGCATGTTAAATCCATTATCATCCTCAATGATAAGAAACAAACGCATAAAGATTAAACAAAATAAAAAATCAAATTTCTATTCTACTATATATTACTATTTTTTAACAAAAAAGGACACTTATATTATATACGTTGCATGATTTTTTTCTTTTTAATTTGGAGCTCTTCCAATCTTATCGGAAAATAAGATTAGGATAATTTTGGATATCCTCCATGTAAATTAACCAGCGGACTATTGTATACTAATCAACTCATTTGTTTATTTAAAAAAGTATTTTTTATTAACAAAAAAAATGTTTTGTATCTTATGGATATAATATATCTCGACTTGAAGCCAACCTTTGGTAATATTTATTAAAATGTAAATCATTATTGCCCAATAAAAAACCTAACTTGAAAACAAAGACTCAATCTCTCTCCCACAAAATTCTTTGAGACCACAAAAATCCACATTTATAAAATGACAAATTAAAAAGAATTTTTGCAAAACAATATATGAAGCTTAATTGTGTGACACTTTAACGAAAACAAATGTACTTAATGAATTTGTTAAGCTCATATGATACGATACGGAATCTATGTGTTGGTACATTTCGTGTTTACAACTCTGTAGACTTTTTAGATTAAATTACTTTCTTTTAAAATGCATGTATGTGTGTTTTCTATAATGGTATTGTTTCCTATTTAAATTACATTAGATTTTTTCAACTATTTCTGGTTTATGGATTCTAGTTTTTCACTGAATTTTATACATATTTTTTTTGGGAGTTAGATTTGGCGGTGACGTTTTTTGTGTAGGTCGGATAGATATATATTGAAAATCATTTTTGCCAATAAGTTATCAATATACAGCTTTATCATGCTCATGTTATTTTGCAGGTAGATATATACAAAACATACAACTTCTTAGTTACGTGTTATCAGCTCCAGTCTCTTATAATTTATTTTTACACACAATTTTTTTTTTGTTTATTTTCTTTTGAAAAATTGCAAAATATAGAAGAAGGAAGGAGGAAGAAACCAAATTGGTTTATAGACACTTCGCAAAGATTATGTCGTTAGGTACATATTTTGTTTTTTTCTGGGTAGAATTTAGGTACGTGTTTGGTTGGTTGATCGATAATTTTAGGGTGTCACCAATTGTTTTTTCTTATTTTTCGTATATGTCCCGTTATATAAGTTAATGTTTTTTTTTTTCTTTTGTCAACTTGTATATATTTAATGTTTCAGTAAATTATTATAATATTTTTTGGGTTCCTATCTACATGCGCTGTACATGAATTTTGTCTTTGGAGCGGACAAAACTTAGGTTTGACCTCCAACAGATTGATAATGCCAAATATTAACTTAACTTGATATATATTGATAATAACAAGTAATCACTTTCCTATAATTATAAAGTATAGGTTTCCAAATTATAATAATAATATGTTGGTCCAATTGGTTGATTGAATTATGAAACTCATCAATACTCAATCAAGCATTTATCCAAGCTTGAAATTTGATGTTGTCGAGTAATCATATAATCTTCTGACGGATTATGAGTTTCATTAAAAATTTCTTAGGGATTCCTGATGATTGATTTAATTAGAAAATTTCGACAATACCTATACATCAAGACTCTAATTTTTTTGTTTGTTTTTTTTATCTCATGAAGAGATGCAGACCCATATGTGTATTATTAGAGTTATAATAGTATACATGATATCTTCAATTATAACCTCTTAAGATTTTTTTTTTATTGGTATCAAATATCTTACGATTTATATGCTAATACAGTCTTTACAAGCCTTTTTCAAGAGACGTAGGTGATCTATACATACTTAAGAAGATAAATAGGAGATATTCTCTGTAACGGGACAAAATAGCTTAGTTGTTTTATAGAGTCATTATAAACCTTGAGTTCACCTAGAATTGATCTCAATCGTACGAAAGGATTAAATGAAAGGACTTGAACTATATCATGCTTATTAAATTCTCTTAAACTTACTGGAAACAAAGAAGATTTATAGTTACATTTTTATCCAAAAGAAAGAATGAAGAAGATATTTATATTTTTTTGTCAACCAAGAAGATAGTTACATTTTAAATTCAATAATCTCGATAGTGGATATGAAATAATTGTAAAAATTTATTGGTTAAAAGAAAAAATTCACCCATATTAAACATTACTCCCTCCATTACATATTAGTTATTGTTTTATACTTTTTTCTCATTTTAAATTATTTGTCTTTCTCATCCTTTGATATAATTTTTTGTATAAAATTTCCAAATATAACTTTGCTATTAATTATATATAGTACTTAATGTTATTTGTGTGGTTTAGATAGTCAACCTATAAAAATTCTTTTTTTTTTGTAACTCAACCTAAAAAAATTCCTAATTTACATAAAACAAGAACACAAATAAAATGAAAAGGAGAGAGTATAATACTAGATTACTAGTAAATAATATATCACATCATTTTATCATATACTACAAACTACAATATTACGTACGTTTTTGTACAATGTAAAACTCTCTATATAGCATTTTAATAAGAAATTTAGTTTTCTGCCCATAGTGTTTGAAATTTTAATTTTTTGTTCAAATAAGTTGCAACATACAAATGTAGCATGCTACACTAATAAATGACACTTTCCCGACCAAACCTATTCTTTGTCTAAGCAATCAGTATTAAATTCGTCAAAAAGTTTTTTTTTTAATAAGAATGCGTCAAAAAGTTAAATTATTCAAGATCATTTTCATCAAATTGTATAAAAGTATATTTTTTGATAATTATTTTCTTTCTTATTTATATGCTTTTAAAAAGTTTGATAGTTTGTGAAAATTACTCAAAAACTATTTAATTCAATATTTTTTTCTCAATAGTTAAATCGACAAACTCACACCCTAAAATTTAGTTCTAAATTTAAAAAATAGTGTTTACTACTACCTCTATTAGATATGTCCATGCAAAATTAAGTACATTCCATTTTTATAACAATTAATGTAATATTTTGCAGCCTTATATGATATGATTTGTACATTCAATTAGTTTAAAATATAAAACAATTTAACTAATAAAAATTTAAGTATTTTTAATCTGCCTATTTTGAATTAAAATTCTTATATTTTGAAACATAGATAGTATTAGTATTTAGTTTTGTCTTTTTAGTGTGATGGTTATACAACACAAAATTTTTTACACCCACCCAATTCAAAGATGTGAAAGTCATCTAGTAGAAGTATCAAATATCTAAACCATCAACTCTACTTGTCTATTATTTATGGTTTTAAAGTCATAAGATGTTAGCCATCGCTTTTTGTGGCTTATGTCAAACTAATACATGATACCAAAGATTTTGTTTTGTTTTGTTTTGTTTAAATCTAGTAACTTATCATTTTCAGTCATTTGCCACATATATCATTATTTTAATGATTATTTATTATAGATTAATATGTATTTTACGCTGTATCGATTTTCCTTATTATGTTTATTTTTTCTGGATGTCGTTTACTTTTATGCAAAAGATATTTTTTATTGGACGGGTTGCTTGATATATGCTGACAAAAGTAGGGGAAAACATTTAAAGAAAATGTATTCTCTCTTTGTACTAATATCTAAAGGAGTGAACGACAAAAATTGGTAAAAAGTGAATAAATATTAATAAAATTTGGAGCTGTAACATGATAGGTCATGGACCGATATGAGTCTAATAAGTGCTGTTTCGTTAATGGTCAGTTTTAGAGTAACGAGTCCTTATCGTTCTTACGTAAAGCTGGCATCTTCTAGTTGCTCGACCATATTTACACCCATCATGCACCTAAATTTGTAAATGATAAAAAAGAATTGGAAAATTTCTTAAATTGTAATAAAGATGATTTGATTCAATAACCATAGAAGATTGCAAAATTAAGAATATGACAATGATAAATTTTAATTAGGGAAATAACAACACATATTACCAAAAAACTTTTCAAAAAACGTGATAAAAATATTGTTAGCAATCTTTCTAGAGGTTTTTTGGTAATATGTGTTGTTATTTTTCTAATTAAAATTTAGCATTGTTATATCATTAATTTTGAAGTTATTGATTGTCATAGAGTGAAATTTTCCTTGCAATAATATATTTATTTATAGTAAAATAGAGAACTTACAAACCAAATGATCTGCCGATTTTTTTTATTAATGGTATATTATAATAGATTAATCAAAACACGGTAAAATTGTATCAGAAACCATAACCTGTCTCTCTGACATGATGAGCAAGAGCATCAGTTTTGTGGTTCAAAGTAGTGGGAGTAACAGAGAGTGAAATAAAAGGAAAAAAAGAACTTAATCGTGCAAACTCCTCTTGGTAGGGAAGAAAAGCCAGCCATTCCTCAGGACGATTAAAAATCTTCAAAACCGTCTCACAGTCTGTCGATATATCCACTTCTGTTATATGTAGTGTCAAGAGGGACTTCATCGCCAAAGAACAGCTTTGATCTCTGAATAAAGGGCTAAAAGACTCTGATTGACACTCCGAGCCCCCATGCATGTTTCTTCCACCAAATCTGGAAAATAAAACCAACCTAAACCTATTTTAAGGTCCGTGTTTTTCCAGGAAGCGCCCACAAGATATTTGTAACCTGTGAAGCTCTGATTAGATGTGGATAGAAAAGCGAATGACGACGTCTTAAAACCGGTGTGAATAACAGAATGAGTTTTAAATTCCTTGAGGACATTACGAGCCATGGACCATTCCTTATAATCACCTTCCGCTTGAAGAATATGTAGCGAGGATCAGTGTATCTATTTGAAAAGAAATGATCATTTTGTGCTTTCCAAATATTTCAGATAATTGATAAAAAGATTTTTTTGGTCTATGAAATCAAATCATTGTAGGGTAGTGATAAGTAGATGGATTTATTGAACCAATACTCAGTGAATGCATGTAAATAACTTATCTAATACTAGATTCTAGTTCAGATAACCTATCGATATGTCACAAAGATAGGTCATATTTCTAACAAGCTCTCAAACTAGCATAAAGGACAAAATACTCTACGAGACAAAATAAAAACAGAACAAAACATTCAAAAGCACAAAATTGATCATAAAACAGAGCAAGATAATGACAATGGATAAATCTAGTATAATAAACATGAATCTAGAGGATAGGAGGTGATTGATCGGCGGTTAACTCGCCGATCCAACCTCGCCTAGCTATATACGGTGGTCTCTAGACCGGGACAAGCTAGATCCACCCATTTTCATAGCGAGGATCCCTTTCTGATCCGGCTGATCCATTACGACACTAGCCGCGATCATATCGGATCAAAAGCCTAAAGTACAGCCCAATACATCTAATGAATCAATCCACATACTAGATCTCTCCTCGGTGGATCAATACCATCTCATATATGACACTTGGTCTCTGATTTCCTTAGCGTTAGCTTTGGGTTTTGGTCCAATCAGATCTCTCTTGATCAGAGAGAGATCGGCCATAAGCTCAGTCATATGAGAAGAGATCGGATCTATTTCATGTTTGCTAGGCG
>OVBA01002601.1:0-33152 GCA_900406435.1 Lepidium aucheri | reverse complement strand
TAAAATAAAATAAAATAAAATAAAATAAAATAAAATAAAATAAAATAAATTGAAATAAATTGAAATAAACTGAAATAAATTGAAATAAATTAAAATAAATTGAAATAAATTAACATAAATTAATATAAATTACAATAAATTACACTAAATTAAAATATAATAAAATAAATTGAAATAAATAAATAAAATGAAAAGAAATTATGCATAAGCCTCTACGGTAACAGAAACACCTATAATATTTTATCAACTTATTTATGTAGCTGTTTCATCAAATCATTTAGTTTTTAACAAAACAGTGAGTAAGACATCAATAGTTTATGAAAGAACTATTACCATGCGGAAAACATTTGATTTCTCAAAAATTTCTAAGGTTCATGACAAATTATGATTTATGAATTAGAGTTTTATAATTGATGATTTTTTCAAAACATGTGTTAGGATTATAGTCGGGTTATAATTATGTTTGTAGTAGGACACTGTAGGTGTTTCATCAACTCATTTATGTAGAGTTTGAGTAGGATTTAGCACAAAGTGTTCTAAATCAAGCTCTTATTAAAGAAGAGGGAAGATGGGTGCAGATTCTTGATCTGATTTGGAGAGAATAAAAGAGATTGCTCGAGTAAGAGAAGATCAATTTGAGTTCTTATTATAAAACTCCAAAATGCTAAAAAGCATATCTTTTTCTCAAGGATTTTCACCCCTATTTATAGATTATAGAGACAGACACAACTCCTTCAAAATAGGAACACATTATACTCAGTACTCATTCATACATGAACTCGTGAGAACTATAAAATAAAATAAAATAAAATAAATTAATATAAAATAAATTGAAATAAATTAAATAAATTGCAATAAATCAAAATAAATTACACTAAGTTAAAATACATTAAATAAAGGAAAATAAACAAAATTAAAGAAATTCATTAAAATAAAGTAAAATAAATTAAAAAAAGTAAAATAAATTATGTATGAAGTCTCTATAGTGCATGAAGCACTTACAATGTTTCATCAATTTATTTACGTAGATGTTTAATCAAATCATTTAATTTCTAATAAAATATCCAGTAAGACGCCAAAATTTTATGAAGGAGTTATTACCATGCTAAAAACATTTGATTCCTTGAAAATTTCTAGGGTTCATGACAAATTATGATTAATGATTATTGATTTATGAATTAGAGTTTTAGAGTTGATGATTTTTTCAAAATATGTGGGCTATGATTGTAGTCGGGTTACAATTATGTTTGTAGTCAGACACTATAGATGCTTCATCGACTCATTTATGTAGGTGCTTCATCAAATAATTTATCTTTCTTTCTCTCCCACTTATTAAAATTCTTTAAATTTTTTAACAAAAACGCCTAGTAAGACGTCAAAATATAAAAGCACCTATTACTATACCGAAAACACTTATTTTATTTTATTTTGAATTTCCTTTAGTTTATAACAATTTATTTTAATTTCTTTTAAGACATCAAAAAATTATGAAGAAGCACTTATTTAGTTTATCTTAATTTGTTTTAATTTTTTTTAAGACGTCAAAGTTTATGAAGAAGCACCAATTACTGTTGGAACCGGGTCTAGCACAAAGGTTCTAGAATCCAATGTTCCTGATTGAAAGGGGAAGATTGGGTAAAGACACTTGTAAGAATGATTAGGAGCAAAAGAAGTTAAACCCTAAACGAGAGAGATGATTGCCAAGTAACGAGTTTCTTTATTAGCTTAATGTGTGTCAAAAAGCCGATCCTTCTTTTGAAGGATCTGCTTCTCTATTTATAGATCATAGAGGCCGTTACAGAGTAGATATAATTAAGAAAGATTTACAATTCTCTTGATAAGATCGTATCCAGAAGATTCATGCTAGATTTTTAGAAATTTTCCATGTCGGAATAGGAAAATTTCTATTTCTTTGCATGCACACATGTCATCCGACTTCCGTCAAGTTTGGGAAACTTTATGAGAAGAGACTTTGCCGAGTTGATGAGGATATCCGAGTTGAGGCTTTGATGATTTCAATGAGTTTATAACTTAACATTTGACCCATTGTTTCTCATGGACCAAAGTAGAATCTCATATCCAGCTCCAACAATTGTCCCCCCCAGAATCGAAAAATTTTCATGCAAAATTTCCGAGTTGGGAAGTTCTCCAGTTTCCAGAATCTTTGGTCCACGTGTCAGCTTATGATTGAGTTACTCGAACAGTCACCTTGGTTTCCACCCGTTAAGTAATGATTACCGCTTGGCATCGTTTTGGCTTTAGCCCACCAAGTAATAATTACTGCCAAGCGCCGTTTTGGCTTTCGGTAAATTCCTATAAATACCACGCTTTCCTTCTTTTATCATTCACTTTTGAACTTTGTGAATTATCTTTAGCTATTCCCGTCTTCAATCTCTTGTTTTCTTCCAACTTCAAACTTCTTTCGAATTTCCTTCATTCTTTTTTTTTAAATGGGTCTTGATGATTTCAAACTCCCAAGCGTCAAGGATGGTCTGAACTCTGCGCTCGATGGGATGAATGTCGCCCTTCTAAAGGTCCTTCTAGGGTTTCTAGACCCTCCGATGCTCAAACTCGGGACATCGTAGAAGTCCCTTCTGGATCTGGTCGCGGAACTTTGCGACCTGCTAAATGGGGATAGCTGATCCGCTTAGGATCAATTCTCCTAGATGAACCGATAGAGGTGGTTCCTTAAGCGCTTCTCACGGAAGGAGTAGAGGAATTCCCGACTTTTGCTTCAACCACAATCACACTGATCCTCGCTCATTTCTGGAGTTCCAGACAAAACGTGCGGACCTAATGAGCCAGATTAGAACTAGTCTAGAGCGGCTTCCTTCCTTGAATCAGATGAGGAACTGCGAGGAGTACGAGGAGGCCACTTACTTGCTGTTCTGGGTTCATGTCATTTTCTGAATACTAACCCGTTTTTTTATTTGCTTCTATTTCTTACTTCAATTTTCTGATATGCTTGCAGTTTATCGCTTGTCTGAACAGCATTATGTTGGAACATGAGAGGTCCATCGCCAACCAGGAGAGTAATACTCGGATGAATCCGACTTCCGCTGCACGAGCCAGTCGGGATTCCCTTAAAGTGGCGGAGGCCAGGTCCATGCTTACCACCGTTGAGGAAGAACTCGCTCGTGTCAAAGATGCACTAAAGCTAGAGCGTGAGAATGTCTTCCGGTTGGTGGAACAGAATGCGACAATGTCGGACTCTCTCAACTGTGTCGGGTCTGATCGTGGTGCTGCCTTCAAATTTGCCAAGAAGGTTTGCGACAATGTTCAGGAGCTGCAAACCGAGTTGGACTCCATGAGGGAGAATTTTGAATCTCGACTTTGCCAGGCCTTGACTGTTGAGAAAAAAGGGTCTTGAAGGATTTCCATGATAAGATGTCTGATCGCTTTAACTATATTTCTGCTCGGTTAAACAATCTAGACAGAAACCCTGAGGCCCGTTTGTCATATGCCCAATTTGTTGGGTCGACAAATGTTCTCCAATTCTGCTCGGGGTGTCAACATTCCTTCTGTGGTTGTCAACTTGATGACTGCTAAGATGAACGAGTTCAAGGAACTTGTCAATAAGGAATTTCAAAATTCTTGTATTGACTTGCTTCTTTTTCTTCATCCTTTTAGTGGATTGCCCAGATGAACTCAGTTCTTCTGGGGAAGGAGAAAGCTATGGCTGCTGAAGCTGAAAACTCCTACCGTCTTAGTGAAGTGCTAGCACAGCTAGAGGAATCTCGCCGAGAGGTAGCGGAAACCAAATCTTCTTTGATGGTGGTTCAGATTGACTTAACCCGAGTTACGTTTGAATTCGAGACGGAGTGTTCAAGATCTCTTGAGTTTGGAAAGGAGATCTCTGCTCTTAAGGATGCCTCTAGGTCTGCTGCTGACCTCCAAGATGCTGCTTTTTGGGCGGCCGAGAAGCAAAAAGCCGTGTTCACCTCCCTCCAAGATGGTGGTAACGTCTTCAAAGGTGAGGTCATATATTTTCATCCTTTTGTTATTTGTAGTATTGACAAGTTCTATTTCAGTTTATTTGGCCGATCGCCTTAAAAGGATTTTGGATCGCTTCAACTTCCTCGATTCCAACTTATCTGCTCGTCTGGCATACGCTCAAATGTGCGGCTATGACACATTTTTGCAGCACTTGCTGAATGAGAAGGTTTTAGTGGACCCTGGGATCATCTCGTTTGGGGCTTCTAGTCTTGCAAAGACTAAATCGGTGGTCGCAAAAGAGGTTGTCAAGGATTTACATCCTGGCGACTTGGTTATGCCGTCTCTTGAGTTTTGCGATTCCTCCCTCCTGGAAGAGGCGATTCTCACTTGGAATGAGGTGTTAGCTTTCGGAGCGGATCCAAACAAAGTGGCTGATCTTAAAACTAATTATTGCCTACAGGTTAGTATAAAGGATTTTGAAATTGTCCGTGTTCCAATTTGGAGTTTCGACTAGCATAGCTTAAACGAAGATATTTTTTTAAAAGGTAATCAAAAAGGATGACTTGGTTGAGAAGGACAAAGCCGTCTTAGAACAGGCCGAGACTAGCAGTTTAGCTTAATTTTCTTCTTTTTTCGTGTTGCATAATGGTGTAATTATCCTTCCTATGGGAAGGTTTGTAAAACATTACATTATGTTTTAAATGTATAATTTCCGCTGTTTCGCTTACTTCTTTTTCAAAGTTTCACTAAGTGAGGTTGTAGGACTTGGTTAAGGACTTAGTTAACTTTGACTTGGGATCTTTGGCTTTGACAATATTTAGTTGAATCTACTTATAGACTTGGTGAGATTTAAAGTACAGAAGTTTTACAATATTAGACTTGGTGAGATTTTAAGGCTTGAATTAAAGGCAAGATAATTTGTTTTTGGTTTTGTGAGAATTTCACCTTGTCTTTTAGGAGTTTTAGCGTGTAAACCTTTTATTGTACCCAAGAAAAGACTTTTAAATTTTTTATTATTTAGTTTTAGCTGGATCCGAAGGCTACCTATGCACCCCCAAAGGAATCAAGCCAAGAAGTAGTTCTTAGTACATAAATAAACAAAGATGTGTTAAGTAACACATCTAGTTTGCCGAGTTGGCGAGTCTTCAATAGTAGTATCGCTTCAAAATTGATGGAATTCCAGCTTCGTGGAATCATTGCTCCATCCATGGTAGTGATCTCGTAAACTCCTGGTTTCACGATCTCATAAATGATATACGGTCATTCCCAATTGACGCCAAGTTTTCCCGTGTTAAGTTCTCCTATGTTCTCAAACACTTTTAGAAGTACGAGATCTCTTACCGCAAAGTGTCTTCCATGCACTTTCTTATTGTGTATTTTGCGGCTTGTTGTTGGTAGTTTTGTACTCGGAGAAGTGCTTTGTCGCGTTCCTCCTCCAAATCGTCAATACTATTTTCCATAGCATCATTGTTGGAGCTTTCTTCTTCAGGATGATGTTCTTGATGCAAAGTCGGTACAACTATCTCAGTTGGGGCTATTGCTTGCATCCCATGAGAAAGGGAGAATGGAGTTCACTTAGTTGAGCATCTAGGCATATTCCGATGTGACCATAACACGCCATCCAACTCGGATGCTCAACTTTCCTTTTTTCTGAAAGTCTCTTCTTGAGATCGTCAAGAATTTGGTTAACCGTCGACCCTACTTGCCCGTATTCTTGTGGATTTCGAGGAGTCGACTTACTTACTTGGATATTCTATTTGGCGCAAAAGTTGGAGAACTTTGCCAAGATGAATTGAGAGCCGTTGTTTGTTACAATCTCGTAAGATAACCTTTGTCGGCAGATGATATTCTTCCATACGAATTTGACAACGTCCTTATCTTTGATCTGAGAATAAGTCTCTGCTACAATCCATTTCATGAAGTAATCCGTCATAACAAGCATTAAGCATTTTTGACGAGAAGAGGGTAATGGCCCGACTATATCCATTGTCCATCGCATGAGTAGATAAGGCATAATTGCTGAGGTTATCTCTTCGGTAGGGGCATAGATGATATGCTTGTGTCGTTCGCACTTGTCGCACTTAGGTGTGTATTGAGAACAATCCTTCGCCATAGTCAGCCAGTAGTAACCAAGCGTCTTAATTTTCTGAATAAGCGTTCTTCCACTATTGTGGTTTCCACCAGCTCCGTCATTTGTCTTTTTGATAATCTCGTCAATCTCATCACCATGAACGCAAGTAAGTAGTACTCCATTCATACTTCTTCGATACAGTTTTTCGTTGACTTGGGCATAGAAGGTGCACTTGGCTTTAAGTCGGCGGCCTACACATCTATCCTCTAGTGTTTTGCTGTCAAGAATGTACGCGAGGATCTTGTCTCGCCAGTCGACTTTTTTTCTGCTTGTCTGCTCTGCATCCATCATCTTGAAGTTGGATTCATCATGAATATCGTCTATTGCCAAGATGAATTCAAGGTCTTCTTCTGGTAAGCTTATACCTGGACGGTCTATGCTCTCTATGGGTATTATTCGTCATTGAATAGGATCCGTTGTGGATGCGAGAGCTGCTAGAACGTCGGTGGAAGTGTTTTCAGAACTGGATATTTTATTGACTTTGAATTTCAGATCCTTGATCAGCTCCTTAGTGATTTTTAAATAAGCTTCCATACGATCGTTCTTCGTGTTGTAGCCTCTGTTTACTTGTTTAACAAACAGTTGGGAATCGCAATAGCAATCGATGTCGGTTGCTCCGATTTCCTTGGCCAACTTTTTTCTTGCAATCAATATTTCGTACTCTGCTTCGTTGTTAGACGGCGGGAAAGCAAGTCAGAAGGACTATTCCAAAACTACTCTTGACGGACTTTCTAGACAGATGCCGACTCTTGAGCCATGTTGAGACAAAGATCCATCTACATATATCTTCCATGTTCAGGGAACTTTGTCTGACACTAAAGGCTCTAGATCGAGGGATAATTTAATTAGGAAGTCGGCTAATACCTGAGACTTTGCACTCGTTTGCCCTTTAAACTCAATGTCGTATTCGCTGAGCTTAATTGTCCACTTGGTCAACTATCCAGATTGGTTTGGACTATGCAATATTGTTTGCATTGGATGATTTGTTAATATTATAACGGTGTGAGATTGGAAGTAGGGTGGTAACTTCCTTGCTGAGGTAACTACCACTAACGCGAGTTTCTCTCTAGTCGGGTATCTAGACTCGACTCCATCCAAGGATTTGTTGATATAGAAGATCGGGTGCTGGGTTCCTCTGTCATTTTGAACTAGCACGCCGCTTACTATCGATGCGAAAACTGCAATGTACAAGTACAAGGGCTCTCTATCTTTAGGCTTTGCAAGGATTAGTGGTGTCGAAAGATATTCCTTCAACTCAGAAAAAGTCTTCTTGCAAGTCTCGTCCCACTTAAAATCTTTATTTGCACGCAACAAGTTGTAGAATGGGAGGCACTTATCTGTTAAGCAGGATATAAAACAGTTTAAGGCTTCTATACGACCTGTCAGCCTCTTTACTTCTCGTTTATTTTTCGGAGGAGGTAGCTCCTGAATTGCCATGACCTGTTGGGTTAGCTTCGATACCCCTATAAGTGATGATGTATCTGAGGAAATCTCCCGAGGTTACCCCGAAAGTGCATTTAGCCAAGTTGAGGTTCATCTAGTACTTGTTCAATGTCTAGAAGCAGCGGCCTAAATGATCGACATGATCTTCCATCTTTAGCGACTTAACCAGCATATCATCTATGTATACTTCCATCATTTGTTCGAGCTGGTCGGCAAACATCTTATTCACTAACCGTTAATAGGTTGCTCCTACATTCTTTAACCCGAAGGGCATGACTTTATAGCAATAAGTTCCTCGTTCTGTGATGAATGAAGTTTTCTCCATATCATCACGGTGCATCCGAATCTGGTTGTATATCGAGAAGACATCCATAACTAGAAGGAGTTTGTTGCATGCGGTTGCCTCAACAATTTGGTTGATGTTTGGCAGTGGGAAACTATCTTTAAGGCAAGCCTTGTTCAAGTCGGTAAAGTCGACACAAACTCGCCATTTTTCGTTCTTCTTCTGGACGACTACCAGATTGGCTAACTATTTTGTAGATTGAACTTCGGCAATAGATCCAATCTCAATTAGATTTTTAATCTCATCAATTACGGCTTTTGTACTTTTTGGCCTTAGTTTCTTTCATTTTTGCTTGATTGGCTTGTTTGTCGAATCGATATTTAACCTTTGACTTGCAATCACCGGGTTAATTTTGGGCATGTCTCTTGCTGTCCATGCGAACGTTGTCACATTCTTCTCTAGGAGTTGAATCAATTTGTCTTTGATTGGCTTGCTTAGGTTGACTATGATGTTCATGCACTTTGACGAGTCTGTTTAGTTGATGTTGACGAGTTCTATAGTTGATTGATCTGGTTTTTTGGGAGCAGGATATTCTGACAACGCTTTGCTTCCTGCTGATGCCATGATCATATATGACCTGTTTCGTAACTTTAACTCGGTGATGAAGAAAGTTCTAGACATCTTTTAGTCTCCTCTAAGAGTGTAAACTCCTTCGCTTGTTAACACATTGGTTATAGCTGGATGGAACTGCTTCCATCGCGTGTATCCAGGGTGTTCCCAGGATCGTGTTGTAGATTGGTGGTTTACTACAACGAGTAGCTTGATTCATCAAGTGATTCTGACAACTCAGACTCCTAGCTTCACCGTTCTGATTGCATTGGTTGTGCTTCTGTCGAATGCGGTCAGAGTTATGTCCACTGGTTTGAGTTAAGCATCTGGAAATGCCATATTTATCTAATATCTCTTTGAAGATCAAATCTACAGAACTTCTAGTGTCTATAAGAATCTGTTTGACGTCATAGTCGGCAACTTGAAGTTTGACGACTATTAGATCATTGTGTGGAAAATTAACTCCTTTTACATTCTCAGCTATGAATGTTATTTCCGAGTCTATCGTCTGCATACTCTCCCCTGTTGGTTCTATGTTAACTGAAGCGACGAGTTTCTCTTCGTACATCTAGATTGAACGGTTAATATCATCACAGAACTGTAATACACCCATATTTACACTGACAACAACTTGAGGGTCTCCAGACTCAGTGGTGTCCCCTTCCGGTTTCTGTCGCTTGGCTATTTCCGGGGCATTGCTATTCGTACTGGCTGCCTTGAAAGCTGCTTCGCATAACTCAGTTCTTTTTGTTTTTGCGCTTTAAACTTCTGAGTTTCTTCCTCAGAAACCATCAATTCCCTCTTACTAAATTTTTTGGCGACGAATTCTTCTAATTGCTTACACTTTGAAGTAGAATGATCTGCTTTGTTGTGAAACACGCAGTACTCGCTTCGGTTGTAGGTGTTGTTGAATGGCTTTCCACAAGGGTTGCTATTATCTCCGACTTGAAAGGCTGTTGCTATGGTTGTTTTTCCTCTATTATGCTGTCTCAGCTCGTAGGGCCCTATTTTTAGCTCCTTTGTTCCCAAGTTGTGTTGAGCTTCTTGGTTCTGAACGAGGATTTGCTTTTTCTCCACGTAATTTGCATGTTTGGCCACTCTACAAAGAGCTTCCGAGATTGTATTGGGTTGATTTACGAAAATGTCTTGTTTGAGAGCTTCATTGGTTACCATCCCGGTTCAGAGAGCTTCAATGGCCATATCGTCGCTGACTTTAGATTTTGTCAGGATTTTCTTGAAATGCTTGAGGCATGACTTTAGAGGCTCGTCAAAACTTGCCTCATGGATCTCAACTCTGCTGTTGAAGTATCCTGCTTAATGAATAGGGCATACTACTTCATGAACAACTGGCAAGTTGGTTGAAGCTCTCGATCGACCCAGCTGGCAACTTGGTGAACCATACCAAAGTGTCGCCGATCAAGTTCTCCGCGAAGTGCTGATGGTAAGTTGCGTCTTCATGATCCAAGCTATAGTTGGTCTCGTTCATCATGACGTTGAAGGCACTATAAACTCTATTGGATCTGAGTTTCCATCGTATGAAAGACATCAAAGTCGTAACCCTCTGTTCACCAAGACTCTTCTCAATCTTGGCAAATGTTGAATTTTGAGTTTCGATCTCATGTCGTCCATCATTCTCAGTATGGTTGTCGTATCCAAAGTGGTTGGGGCATGCTGTTCGGGCATGCTTTACATCATAGAGTGTTCTGGTACTGAGACATTTGCTAGTTGCAGACTTGGTGCTCCTCCGAATAGGTTCCTTTATACGCTGGCCAATACTTGTCTGTGTGGCCTATTAATCTATGTAGTCGGAAGACTACTCTTATTCATCCGAGATTCGATCCTATCAAATATTTCTGCATTTCTTTGATCGGAAACTTTATATTGTGCAATCAGGTTGCACACTAAAGTTTCAATTGGCGGTGATCTTGGAGGTGGTGCAGGAAGATTAGTAGTATCGCGACTTTCTTCACGATTCTCTTCATGTGTTTGAGTTGAATTTAAAGATGACCCATTAGTTAGATCAACATGCTCTTGAGGGTGAGACTCCCTCTGTTCTGGTGAGTTGATGGTGATTTCGCCTTCGACCATCTTCTTCTGCAGAGAACTTTCTTTTATCTTTGTGAAGATGGTGCCAACTGTTGGAACCGGGTCTAGCACAAAGGTTATAGAATCCGAAGTTCCTGATTAAAATGGGGGAAGATTCGGTAAGGACACTTGTGAGACTGTTTAGGAGGAAAAGAAGTTAAACCCTAAACGAGAGAGATGATTGCCCAGTAGTGAGTTTCTTTCAGCTTAATATATGTCAAAAGCCGATCCCTCTTTCAAAAGATCTGCTCCTCTATTTATAGATCATAGAGGCGGTTACAGAGTAGATAAAATTAAGGAAGATTTACAATTCTCTTGATAAGATCATATCCAGAAGATTCATGCTAGATTTTTGAAAATTTTCCATGTCAGAATAGAAAAATTTCTATTTCTCTGCATGCTGACGTGTCATCTGACTTTCGGTCAAGTTTGGGACACTTTCCGAGAAGAGTCTTTGCCGAGTTGATGAGGATATCTGAGTTGAGGTTTTGATGATTTCAATGAGTTTATAACTTAGCATTTGACCCATTGTTTCCCATGGACCGAAGTAGGATCTCGGATCCACCTCCAACAATTAACATGTCAAAAATACTTATTTTATTTTATTTTGAATTTCTGTTATTTTATCATAACCTACAATGCTTCATAAACTCATTTATGTAAGTGCTTCATCAAATCATTTATTTACTAAGAAAACATCCAATAAAACGTCAAAATTTTATGAAGCACATATTACCATGCCGAACCACTTATTTTATTTTGAATTATTTTAGTTTTTTTTGATGAAAGAATTTTTTTTTAGTTTATCACAATTTGAGAATGTATGTTCATCTCTATAATTTGATTCGCCGACTGTAAATCAACAATAATTGTTTTATAGAAGTTGTGATTCCTGCTATATATGGAAAACAAGAATATCGCTCTTAAAATGAGGTAAATGTCCGTTACCGTATAGAGTTCTATGGCAGGAATTTTGTCAGCGTTCATGTAACTTTCAAACACTTTGAGACCCTTCTCAAAATTTATTTTAATTTATTATATCTTTTAAATTTATTTTATTGTATTTTAATTTAGGGTAATCTATTTTAATTTATTGTAATGTATTTTAATTTATGATGATCTATTTTAATTTATTTTAATTTATTGTATGTTATTGTAATGTTTTAATTTATTGTAACATATTTTAAATTATTTTGAATTATTTCAATTTATTTTAATTTATTTTATTCAGCTGTACACGTACCGTTGACTAGGAGAGATAATATAAAACTTTGATTTTAGCCAAAAAAATAATTTTTATATAAAATTTACAATTTTTGTGAGTGAACATAAATTTAAATCTGGCATACAAATTCATATATGAATTGGCATTCAAATTCAGATATGAATCGACAGTAGACATAAAGTTCCCTAAGGTTTTGAGTTCGCTAAGGTTTTCGCTGTTTTTCCACTTATACCCTCAAAACACTTCGACTTCAAGTTAGAGAATCGAAGCCGGGACCAGTAGTCCATGATTTGCGTACTCTGTATTATATAGATTTGCAAAACTACTCTGTATTAACGGGGTGGGACCGACCATTGGTGCTTTTGGTTTAAGCTCATATAGAAACTGTACTCTGATTGACTATTCGTGCTTTTGGTTTCTCAACTGACTAATCGATTGAGAAAAGAAAAAAAAATAAAAAGAATTAGCTTTTTTCTCCACTAGTTTAGAAAGGGTATGTGTGCTACTAAACTTACTTGTACTACTACATTTAATTTTGTTAAATCAACCAATCCTGTTTCCAGGTTGATCGAATTCAACTGATGACAAGACTTTCGAAGTTCCTTGTCAGTCAAGGAACATCATCACACTGGCTTTGCTGCAACACTTTCTTCTCTGAGAATGGTAAAAGCTATATATGCAAACAAAGAAACACATTAAAAAAAAAAAGTCAGAATCTTGAGTCACGATTATAAAAAAAAAAAAAACGAAATTTTCATCAGAAACTGTCTCGGCAAGAAGAAACAAAATATTTCTCCAGTCATGGACAACTAATTGTATAGGTTCACTAACCTGGCGAGCTATCTGAGCTACACGTCGACTATCACGAGATGGTTCAGTACTGGTGAAAGAATCCAAGTAAATGTTGTCTTTCTCGCCAGTCTTTTGTCTCCTGTTTCTGCTCTCATCATCATCATCATCATCATCATCATCATCATCATCATCATCATCATCATCATCTTGCGAGGAGGAACCTCCTCCTTCTGGGCTGCTGCTGCTTCTTCCATCCTTCTTACGCTTCCTCTTATATGCGAATTTAAAACACGGTTTCTCTGACGGGGACACAGATTTAGTAGAAAGCTCAAGATCATTCTCTTTCCCTTCTTCCTTCGTTGCATCTGTAAGTAAATCTACATCAGTACAATCACCCTTGGCCATGTTCCTTTTTAAACCCACAGCTTCTCTGCGCCTACTTAGTATGGAAGGATGAGTATGGTGACAAGGATCTTTATTCTCTTTATAAGAACATCGGTTAATACTTATATCTTTGTCATGCATATGTGGTTTGATCCCACTAGCCACTACTGATCTCTCATGGTTGCTAGAGTCTTCATGCACTTCTAAAGTAACCGGCTCAATGGGGGTTATTTCCTGGATGCTAGGATTTGTTTGACAATCATTTGTCAATTTCTCCAGCAAATAGCGAGATTCTCTTAACTCTATCCTTAGGTCTCCTACTATGTCTTCAGCTTCTCCAAGTTGAGCTTCAAGTTCCTCAATCTTTTGCTGCTTCATTAAAGAGATCATTTCTGCCTCCTTGACCTATTAACCACAAATTTTTCTAAAAAAATACCGCAAACAAATCAAAAAGGCACAGAAATTACAGTGAAAATCCATCCTAAGGAAAATGAACTACCAATTACTGTGATATGTGGAATTAGTATCATTAAAAGCAATGTCGTAAGGAAAAATAAAACTGTGCAAACCAAAGAACAGTTTCTCACATCATACAGGTGTCCTCCCAAAAAATATGTTTGACAAAGCATTTTGCACAGTTTTTTTCTGGACTAGAATGACCTATTGGGTTTCATGGACGGTTGATCAAAGAAATAAAGGAGTGAATTATATTTGTAAAACAAGATTTAAAGTTCCATAGGCCTAGGGATGTGAAGGCTAAAATAATCAAATTGAGTTGAGGTGCTTAAGAATTATGTAAATACAAGTCTCCAGGTCAGAAACCTGACTTTGAGAGAAGTCACTCCACAAAACCCCACAACGAAGAAACTGTGCCAAAGCATATAATTTTGAAAATGTCTCAAGATATCCCAAAATAAAACCAAATAGAAGGGAATTAGATAAAGCTCGTAGTCGTCACAGAATACTCAGAAATGCCAAAAACTTGATCTTCAAAAACCCATCTCATAACGAGCAAGACATAAAATCCATACTCATGAAACAATAAAGATGACAAAAATCTGTAAAGCTCGAAAGTCCACCGAAAAATCTCTACATTGTAAATTTACCTTGGAATCATACATCTGTTTAAGCCTAAGACATGTACGAAGAGCATCATCTCTAACTGCCGCAAGCTCTTGCTGATAGCCACGCGCTTTCTTCTCGGAAATCATGACACGCGCCGCCGCCTCTTTCGCCGTGTTCAATATTGTATCGGCGTAAGCCTTCTTCAAGGCGGTTAATTTCTGCTACCCGGAAAACAAAAGACGAACAATTCATCGCAAACCCAGAAAAGCAAAAGAGAAAACAAAACCCACCTTCGAAACATCAATCCAGATCAATATACGAAACAACAAAAGAAATCAGAGAGAATAAGAAACGGAACCAATAAAGAAACAGAGAAAAAACTATTTATATCTTATATATTCAATTCGGAAATGTAAAGTTGAAAACGGCGGAGATGTAGGGATTAAAAATGCAGTTTTTACCTCTGGGTCGGTCATTAGGGCAGATAATGCGTTTACGAAGAGGCTAAATTTTTTTCCCGACCGAAGTCGCGGAGAAGAAAAGAACGAAGTTGGAAAAAAAAGGTGGTTTTGGTTTTTGTTTTTCCACTTGTGTTTTGCCTTTTGCCTAGAAAGAATCTGTCAGTTAGGAACGGAAAGACCTGAAGTTACAATTTACCCCTCACTTTTCCACTTTATTACGGAAACACCATTTAGTTTCATCCATCAGTTCACAAAATATATTGACGGTTTGTTTCCCGGTTTTCCCGTCCCAGTTCTCGTTTTTTTTTTTCTTTTTTTTATACTGCAAATACTTTGTTAATTAATCAGAATCCAATGTAAGTAATACAAGATGGTGCATCATTAAACATACTCTAAAACGGATTCGTAGATTAGAGCTATATTTTGCCAAGAAATGTGCATAAGTATTCGTCGTATGAGTAGCATAAACAAACCGAATCTTTTCAAACCATTTAATCCAGTAACGAATAAATCCTAATTAATATAATACACAAGTTAGTAACCACCTCAATCATACTTTAAAAATTGCAACACGTGTTATTGGATCTAAAATATAGGTTTCCGAAAATTTAGTTTCTTTTTTCTTTCTTCTTTTTTCTTTTTTCTTTTTCTTTTCCTTATTCTTATTCTTTTTTTTATCATAAACGGGAAAAAAATGAATCAATGTTCGAACTAAACAATCCAGAGAAAACCAAAAATTGGTTTGCGATTTGAAGATTCCGAGCAATTATACTTCCAGTGAGTCAATTATGTAACTTATGTTGTTACTACAGTTCCTATAATATATATCTGTTGAAAGAAAAAAAGATGAATTGTAGAAATCTATTAGATAATGTTAACCAGCTGTTTGCCGTCCTCTCACATGGATTGTTAACATATATGGGAGTTCAAACAGGAATGACAAGGTAGCTTATACGGTGGCTTTGGAGCGGATGATATAAACAAATTGAAGAAGGAAACAATAGACGGCGGCTCAATAATTTTCCACAACCGGTTAGGTTTTTATAGGTAATGGGCTAGATTTGTTTTATGCCCAATTTTTTTAAATATATTGTCAAAACAGCCCAATTTCGGTCCATAAACCTAAAAGTTTTTAAAAAAATATATTAAGAGTAATTGTTCCACTAATCCCACGTTTTAGTTAACCCACGTTTCCATTATTCTTTACGCTTCTTCTTCAACCATCTCTACGTTGCAGTTTAAATTGAAATCGCTCAAAATCATTTTTTTTCTTTCTACGTTTACATATCAGTCTTTCATCATGCTTCTTCCTTTTACAGCAGTTTCGGAAATATGTCCAGCTATAGATCCTTGTAATATCAAAGTTCGGATAGTTCGTTGCTGGGGTTTTCCAAGACAAACCTGATGAATTTTCAACGATAGATCTTCTTCTGGTTGATGAAAAGGTAATGAATTATTTTTACAATGAAGTATAATATTTAATGTAATCCAATTTGTTTAAGGGAGGTCGGATTCAAGCTTCTGTGAAGGGAAAACTAATTCAGAGATCTCAAAACCAATTGAAGGAAGGTGATTGTTGTGTTGTGATGAATTTCGAATTACACTCCAGTGTAGGAAATTTCAAAAGTTGCTCCCATCCTACAAGATTAATTTCTTATTCAACTCTTTTGTTTAATCCTGTGAGCAATTACCAAACTTGGAGATGTCTTTCAACTTCTGTCATTTTCCCGAGATACTAGGAAGGAAGAACGATGATACCATATTCATAGGTTTGTTTGCTTAACTTATATATAATTTCGCTTACGCATATCGAATTTCATTTTATTTTTATAATTTAACATATTTATTATTAAATCTACAGACATTATTGGTAAAATTACAAGGATGAATGACTTAAAGAATATAACTACGTCTGCTGAAAGTCCAACTAAAATGCTTAACCTTTAGATTATTGATCTTGGGTAAGAATTAAACGTGATAAAAATTTTATTGATCTGGAATTGATTGTTAACTACTTATTTTTCATTGAGTATACTGAGATTCAACGATTGATGTTGCTCTGTGGGGAAAAATAGTAGAAGATGTGCACGATGAGATAACAAAGCAACCACCTGGTCCAATCATTTTTCTAGGAAGCTTACTGAAGACTTCTCTATATCAGGGTAAATTTATCCAAACTAATAAATTTACAACATTTTATGTATATTTGAACTACCCAATCGTAAATGTAAATCACAACAATTTACTTGAAACACATTTTTATAATCATATCTCCCAACAAATTTTTACTTTATTTTTAGGGAAAGAAACTATTCAAAGCTCTAAATTTACAACCAAAATCTATATAAATGCATCACAACCAGAGATTCCGCAATTCTGAGAAGGGTAATTAGAATATGCTACTACAATTTGAGATTTTGGTTTATTCTTCTTTTGAACATAACACCATATTATTTTCTTATAGATTGAACATCGAAGAATGTAATGGTCAGACGCCTATATCTGCTATTGAATCTTCCTCTTCGATGAGCATAACTAAAGATGTGTTTTCATTGGCCAATAAGAAGATGAATGCCGAACTCATGGACATTAAAGAGGTTTAAATCGATTTACATAGTTTTAAACACCAATCTTCATAAATCATTGTTGGGTTCAATTTTTTAATCTTATATGTAGGACTTGATCTGCAATTTACTTGCATCATTTAGTTCTGTTGATGAGAAGGACTGATATTACATTGGTTGCACAATATGCTTTACAAAAGCATCTCATTACGTCAACCCTGACACTGAAGCAATCGAGACAGATAAGTTTTCTTGTGCTAAATGCAGCAAAAAGATAACAACCACACAACCCAGGTTTCCACTAACTCTAAATCGATCATGTTTAATTTCTGTATTTAGAAAATCTCTCTTGCTATTTTAATAGTTTCTTTTATTCCAGATTTAAGGTAAATGTTACAGCTGAAGACAACACTGGTAGTGGTTCGTTTAGTTTTTTCGATGATGTTGTTATTCCGCTCATAAATAAGTCGGTGTATGAATTGCTTGAGCAGCAAGCAAAGGTGAGTACACCTGTTACACTATTTTAATAACTACTTTCTATTAGCTTATACTTTCTACTAATTTTTACACGTTTACATTTGGTTATAAATTCTAAATTGTAGTTTGAGCAATCGGGTGAAACTCCTCAAGAGCTCGTGGATCTAATTGGTCGCCGTTATGTTTTGAAGGTCATGCTCAAGGGTGCATCAAAATATCAACGATCTTCTACATACACAGTCATAAGCCTTTCTGATGTTCTGGATGTTATTGAAAGTTTTTCTGAAAGTGGTTCCAATTGTGTAAGTGAAACAGCTATAAAGTATTAGCTGAATTCGTATACAATGTTTTATTGATTGGGAGTTATTAACAAATTTTATGTTATGAATTCAGAAAGCTATTGAACATGATACGCTCATTCTGTCTAGAACTTCTGTTGGAACATCTGTTCAGGTAAATTTTCTAATATTTTTTTCTCACTTCATGACAATTTGATTGTAAATATTTTTTATGAAAAACTGTATATTTGGAGGTTGATAATATGTCTTACGAAACTGCTAACATTGAAAATATTGTGTCTTCGGAATCAATAACAACACCAAGGGCAAAAAGAGCTATGCCAAATACTAGTGAATGTAATATCCAACAATCGTGTACAAAACCTAGACAAGAATCATCAAAAGTTGTTGTCAAAAAGGAAATCACCAAAGCTTACATGAAAAAAGGAAAACATAGTGATTGAATGATCCAATGTCTTACTATTTATTTTAATTTCATTTCTACGTATCTACATATTCATGTTTCAAGATTTGATATATGCACTTTCTTAGTTCAATTCAAATTTTCCTACTATTTTATCTTTTTATTGAATTTAAATTATATGATATGTGGCTACACTTTGGCCACCTAAAATTAAGATAATATTTAATTACACTATAACTTTCGCAATATTATAAATTAGTATTACAAAACTCGAACATTACATTAGAATAATATAATTTGGAACCAATATTTTTGTATTTTAAATTGTAATTCAATGAGCAAAACAAATAATTGTTGATTTCTGATTAAATGTCATATTCAACTTTTGAGGCCTATTATATTGCAACGTTAAAGGAACCAACATTCAGTTTTATTTTTAAATGTATGGTTAGTGGTGTAAATTTATTCCCATAAAGTAGTAATTTACAATAAGGAACACAAAATATAAGTCTGTTTTTAATTATACGGTACGTAATAATTAGGAAGAGAATACACAGTTATTTTGGATTCAACTGCATATCAAATATTCCTACTTCTTCACTTTTATTACGTAGGTTCTCTCCTCCATTGTTATCCAGTTTGTCTTCTACAGTCTCTGGTAAACTTCAAACCTTTCACATGGTTGATTGCTCAAACTAGATTCGATCATTGTTAAACAAAATAACAGGATCACCAATTGCAGCTTTATAATGGAAAACTCAAGTACAAAACAGAGAATGTATGAAAGGATGGAAACTCTATCACAGAAAAAAAACCGCACACCCAGAGACCAAGGTTTACTAATTACAAAACTAGTCAGGTTTTATATTTGTATTCACATTGCTATTTTTAATGTATGTTTTCATTATTATTACAAATAAAAAGCATCTTCTTATTGAAGACGAGTCAAAATCACCTTCCATGCCAAATATAGATTCGTCTAATATCCAGAGTGATATAACAAACGGTACCAGAAAATCAATCCCTCTTAGAGGTTATCCAAATGTTTAAATTTTTAACATAGTGCTTTATGTTTATGCAGATCATCAATCTCCAAGAATGAAATGAATGTGTCTAATCAAGGAGAAGGAAAAACAGATAATAAATGAAGAATCATGTAAGAATCTAAGAAAAATATGAAAACGTACCTAATACTTTTCACCACCTTAAAGGTGTAAATAATACTTTTTCTCATCAGCTTATACTCCAAGGACGCACTCGGAAAATATGTATGATCACACAAACCAAACCTAGTGTTGCTTTGTGATTTCACAAACTGAAACACCAAGGAGTGGGAAACAGAAAGCTTTGGTTAAAAGTACTTAGCTTACAGCGTTAAAATAAGATATATGTTAGATTAAAAAACCATAACCATAATGTTCTTTACTGCTCTTTACAGAAAAGGTATCACCATCATCAGATCCCCATGTCTCACTATATAATCCTGAAGGTAAAGTCAAGATAGTGCTCTAAATCATGTCAATAACATAACTTTAAATTGGAGTATGAAGTTAATGTTTACCCTGCGTAACATAATACGATGACAATAGTGATCCAACATATAGATGTGAGCATTGTAGAGCTATAATGTGGTACAATGAGCGAATACAAAAAAGAAATGTCAGAACAAATCCACAATTTTCACTTTGTTGTATGCACGGTAAAATTGATCTACCACCACCAACTAAAACTCCTCAAAAACTACATGATCTCATGTTCAAAGGCGATAAAAAATCAAAAATTTTCATGGAGAACATACTGGCTTTGAACTCAATGTTCGCTTTTACCTCAATGGGTGGAAATATCGACATATCTGTTAACAAAGGTAGGGGACCAAAGATTTTCAAGCTTCAAGGTCAAAACTGCCACGTAATTGGTAGTTTACTTCCTCCTCCCGGAGAACTTGCTAAATTCAATCAGTTGTATATACATGACACCGAGAATGGGAATCATAACAAAATAGATGCATTATGGTTTCCATCAGCCTTCTAATTTAATTTTCACAGTTAACATGTATGTTTCTGTCTAATAGTATGTTACTATGAAAAGATGATTAAATTTATTTTGCAGCTCAATGAGAACAACTCCATTACCTGAAACATAATTCTTGAGAGATGAAATTGTGGAAGACATTAAAATCATGCTAAATGAGTGTAATCCCTACTGCCAAATTTTTAGAACTGGAAAAGAGCATTTCAAAGATATACCTTCCTCAAATATTCAGCTAAAGTTAATTTCTAGGAGAAATGGAGGAGGAAAAACTCACAATCTTCCAACAACTACTGAAGTAGTCCTCTATTGGTTGGTGACTTTGATATAGAAATGGAACCAAGGGATGTGATTCTAGAGACAATGGATGAAAATTTAAAAAGAATTAGTGAACTTCACACTGGTTACCTTCCATTGCAGTATCCTGTTTTGTTTCCTCACGTGGAAGATAGTTATCACATTGATCTAGAGCTTAAGAAAACAACAACCAGTTCAACGAGTCCACGAACAAGAGTTAGTATGAGAGAATTTTTCGTATATAAGATCATGGAACGTCCTCATCAACCGACTACGTTGATGAGCTCAAGAAAACTTTTTCAATAGTTTCTGGTAGATGGATTGACAATGATAGAGGCTGAAAGGATATCATATTTGAAATTTAACCAAAAGACATTGCGTGCTGATAAATATGTTAACTTTGAATCTTCTGCTGGGAAAGGAAACATTATCTCCTTTAAGGTGGGAAGGCGTACTGTGCTACCATCAAATTTTATTGGCAGCATTAAATGCATGCAAGAGAAATACATGGATGCAAGGGCTGTTTGCCAGCATTTTGGATATCCAGATTTATTTATTACTTTCACTTGCAATCCAAAATGGCAAGAAATTACACGATTTCTAAAGGTTAGGGGACATCATTCGACTGACAGAGCCGATATTTGTTGCTAGGATTTTTAAGATTAAGGTAGACAAGATGATTGATAATATAAAAAGTAATGAAATTTTCGGTCCTGTAGCAGCAGGTAAAATCATATAAGATTTTTTGTAATAGATTATCTTAACTTCAATAGCTATGTTTTTTGTGATTTTCCTCTAATATATTTGTTTTATGCAGTTTTGTATACTATTGAATTTCAAAAGCGAGGACTCCCACATGCTCATTTTCTACTATTTTTGCGGAAGGGGTCAAAGCTACTTTCAACAACAGTCATTGACAATTTCATAAGTGCTGAAATACCAGACAAAGCAACTCATCCAAGTTTGTACTATGTCATCAAAGAACTCATGATACATTGACCATGTGGGCTTGCTAATGTAAAATCTCCATGTATGAAAAAAATAAATGCACAAAGAAATTTCCCAAAGAGTTCTGCGGAAGCACTTGCATCAACAAAGATGGCTTTCCAGTGTACAAACGAAGAGACGATGGTAGAGCAGTAGAAAAAAATGGAACTTCTCTAGACAATCGATATATCGTACCTTTCAACCAGTATCTACTACTCAAGTACCAAGCACATATAAATGTTGAATGGTGCAACCAAACTAAGGCCATCAAATATTTGTTCAAATACATCAACAAGGGAAATGATCGTGTATTAGCTAAGGCACATCCGAATCCTCTTGGACATGATGGGTCTAATGAGGAGCTGGTGATAGATGAAATAATGCAATTTTATGATTTCAGGTTAGTAAACAAAAACAACTCATCACAATAGTAGTTTAAAATAGAAAATACTTATGATGCACACTAGGAAGACCATAAAATATAACGCAACTTTATTAAAACGTTATATTTATTTGGTTTAACAAATTATCAAACTTATATGTAGGTACATTGCACCATGTGAAGCTGTGTGGTGGATAATTGGATTTGAAACCCAATATAGTAGTGCTTCTATTCAAAGATTGAATATTTATCTAGAGGGAGAGCATAATGTCATTTATAATGAAGAAGATGTTGTTGATGAAATTCTATCCAAAGAAGCAAACCAAACCTCACAATTACTTGAGTGGTTTAAAGTGAACAGAGACAACGAGTTTGCAAGAACACTAATATACGCAGAATTTCCTTAATGGTTTGTATGGAACAGGAGCACAAAAGAATAGACACCCCGGAAAAGGAATGTTTTGTTTGGTAGAATTCATCATTTTACGCTAGCAACAAGTCAATTATTCTACATTAGGATGCTTCTAAACAAAGCCAAAGGCCCAACGTGTTTTGAAGATTTATAAACTGTTGATGGAATTTTATATCCAACATACAAAGAAGCATGTTTTGCTAGAAACCTTCTAGATGACATCATGAATATATTTGCACTATTATTGAAGCAAGTCAGTGGGGAACAACACAATATATGCGTAGACTACTTGCTATGCTTCTAATTTCAGAAACTCTTTCAAGACCTAACCAAGTTTGGTTGGAAACATGGCATTTGCTTTCTGAGAATATCTTATACATGCACCAGAGAATCCGTCAATCACCAGGTACACTATAAAATAGACCATTACATCTTTTTATTGATAAATTAGGTAAAAAAACTATGTTGATACTAATAATATTTCCTTAATGTTGCAGCTTTGGAGATGTCAGATGATCAGATGAAGAATCATACATTGTTAGAAATTGAAAGACTTTTGTAGTCTAATGGAAGTTCTCTGCAAAATTTCCCTGAATTACCATTTACAGAGAATGATAACATTCCGGCTACGGTCAACATGCTCATAAGTGAAGAATTAAGTTACAATAGGCGTGAGTGTGAACAGGATTACCAACGGCTGGTCCCTTTGCTGAACCAAGAACAGAGGAATATTTATGAGCGTATAATTGGAACAGTTAACTCTAAACAAGGCGGTGTTTTCTTTGTTTATGGATTTGGAGGAATAGGTAAAACGTTTCTGTGGAAAATATTGTCTACTTTCATTTGTTCAAAAGGAGAAATTTTCTTAAACGTAGCATCGAGTGCAATGGCTGCATTGTTATTAGACGGTGGTCGAACCGCACATTCTCGATTTTCAATACCAATAAAAGTAAACGAGACTTCTACCTGCTCTATTACTCCTGACTGTGATCTTGCTGGGCTGCTACTAGATGCTAAGTTGATTATATGGGATAAGGCTCCAATGACACACAAACATTGTTTTGAGGCTCTGGATCGTTCTTTGAAAGATATTACGAACTCCAACAAGCTTTTTAGCGGAAAGGCTATTGTATTTGGAGGTGATTTCCATCAGATTCTTCCTGTGGTACCTAAAGGTAGTCGGGAACAGATCGTAAGAGCTTCTCTATCTTCTTCTTTTCTGTGGGACTCATCTGAAATTTTGAGACTAACAAATAACATGCGCCTAACCGTGGAGGCAGATCCTAAAGAAGTGGATGTCATAAAAGAATTTTCAGAGTGGATACTGAAGCTTGGTGATGGTAAGCTTTCCTTGCCAAATGATGGTGAAGCAGTGATAGATATACCAGAAGATCTATTGCTCAAAGACTCTTTGGATCCAATAACTGCAATCGTCTCGAGCACATTTCTATCTTTGCTAGAGAATTTAGGAAACCTAGAATATTTGAAGGAGCGTGCAATAGTGTGTCCTCAAAATATTGTTGTTGATGAGGTCAACAATTTCATTATGGAACTTCTGCCCGGAGAAACTTTTGAATATTTTAGGTCAGACAAAATCTGCAATTCTGATTCTTCCAATGCTAGAGACGAATGTATTCCGACAAAATATCTAAATGCTATTAAGTGCACTGGGCTGCCAAACCATCTCTTGCAATTAAAGAAATGTGTTCCTGTTATGCTGTAATGGCACAAGACTGCAGTTAACAGAACTTGGAAAATATGTCATCGAAGGCAAAGTTCTCATTGGGAATAAAATTGGGAGTAAGGTCTCTCTTCCTATAATGGTTCTATCACCTACAAATTCTAAATTGCCTTTCCAATTTCAGCAAAGACAATTTCTAATTGCACCTTGCTTTGCAATGACAATTAAATAAGAGTCAAGCACAAAGTTTATCCAATGTGGGGATATATTTGCCAAGACCAGTATTTACACATGGGCAATTATATGTTGCGGTTTCTAGAGTCAAAAGTAGAAAGGGCCTGAAGATTCTCATCATTGATGAAAACGGGCAAAGGTTGAACAAAACTACTAACGTTGTCTACAAAGAGATCTTCCGAAACATATGAAAAGTGTCCTACATCATCTTAAGACATTCAAAGGTAAAAATGCTATTTTTACATCTTTTTCACTACATTACATTTTAATGAAGTGTAAAAATATGTTTTCTATTGTCAAGTGATTTTAGTGATGGAAAGTGTGCTTTGAACCTTGAACCACTATTATCGAAGGCTTGAGTCTCAGTAAGGTAGAATAACTGTTGCATTTTTTGGTTATCAAATTATGTATAATATGTACCTTGTACTTATATGTTTTCATAAGTCTTATTATGTTTATAGTTCTTAAATTATTCGTGGATTCTACTGACATTGTGTTTAGTTGGTCCATATCTTGATCGAAATTATCTAATTCTGTTAAACAAAAACTAGACCTGAATAATACGAAGTAGAAGAATAGTCAAGTTGTTGAGTACCATTTTCATCAACCGACATGAACATCTTTTAACATCAAACGTGATGTATTTCCAAACAGATTGGACATCTTATTCCGGATCAAAGTTCCTGTTTGGAGAGGCAACAAGATAGAGAGAACGAGTGAGACAAGAACTTGAGAAAATAATGTAATCACATAACTAAGCTTATAATTTCTTACTTATTCAGGTGTCCACTTTTCTAAAGCAACATTCTCTAGCATTTAGTTATCCAGTTTACTTATTTGTTCTATTGTTTTTATGTGTTTCTTCTCAATTTCAACTTAAAACCTTGTTTATGTTTGTGGTAACCTTCGTACTCTTTTCTGACTTTCCTTGCAAGCTATCTTGATGTTATAATAAATCTTAGCTTTGACCCCAAAAATCTCCATATTACTCATTTTTATTTTTATTGATGCAGAAACCACTTTTGCAGATATTCGTAAACATAAATTTCTGGTTTTGATAACTCAAGATTTTGACATTACTGACAATATGAGCCTTTATAAAACAACCACGATTGAATTAGTAGTAGTGTTAAACCAGCCCAAATTTCTTTATCTTTTAAAAATTATTAACTATGTGGCCCAAAGTTTTGTAAATTTATTTGTTGCTGAAGTTCTTATGTATTGGCCTTTTATGTTTTCAATCATTGTGCTCGATCAATGGTTTACATTTTTTAATCAGGCCAATTTTGTTGTGCTTTTACCATTTATTAAATTTTTGGCCCAATAATTATAACCTCATTCTGCATCTAATTTTATTTTTCATTTTTCTAAATTGTAAAAAAACACTTTAAACCGCCAAAAACAGTTTGTCTTCACCTGTTGGCAAAGAAAAAAAACCGTTTTTCTCCACCTATTATGTCTTTCATTGAAAACTTAAAGCCGTCCATTCCATTTTATGTGTTATTAACAATGTATAATAATTACTTGAAGCAACTCTTCACTAACCCTAAATCACTTTAGTTTTCACAATACATACTCTCTCCAAGATTCTCTGTTTTAATGCACTTTCCTTCTCTCTGAAAACTTCTCTATTTTTTGTTTTTTTTCTTCCTTCCAGCTATGCCGATAAACAGAAAACAGAAGATGGTTGTTGAAGAATCTATCCTTTTCTCCTTGACAGATGATCTTCTTCTAAATATTGTTTTCCTAACTAGCCAAACTTCTTTGTCTAATTTCTTAAAATTTTGCTCACCATGCAAAAAGGTGAAAGAAATATGTGATGCTCCTTCCATTCTCTCATCACTTTCACTCAAAGAAGTCAGATTTGTTCCTTATTGGCCAGACATGGAGCAAGCGACTAAAAAGTACTCTAAATTGTGTGAAAATGACAATCCCGAAGCAAAATATCGTTTAGGTGTATCTTACTATTTTTTTGAAGACAAACCGGATTTGGGTCTTTCTTTACTACGTGATTCTTCAAGGCTTGATCATTGTTTTGGAAAGTTTCTCTATGGAATCATGTTACTACATATCAGTGGGAAAGGGAGAGAAGAAATGATTAAAATTCTTTCAAACCATATAGAGCCTTTACTGTCAACAACACTGCAGGTTTTCTTCGATTTCATTTATGCTATCGACGACATACTTTGGGGTCAATGTTCACATGTAATACACGATTTGAAGACAAAATTCGTTCCCGCTACTTGTGATTGTGACCGGAAGACGAAGAATTTTTTTGATGTTGACAATCCCTGGCTTGATTTTGGGGCGAAGACTGATATAAACACAAATGAAATGTGTCATCTTTGTTTCTAGAATTGTGTTGTTAGAGCTTCTTTACGTGGTTGGGATTGTAATGGTGTTATTCAGTTCTTAATGTTTAACATTTTGTATGTTTTTTTTAATGTTTGTGTACTCTGTATTGATAATTTCTTGTGTTTAATTTCTATTATCAAAAACCAATTTAATCTGTTTATTCATATACTAACCTTAATTCTTTACAACCTTAATGCTTTACTCTGTTTATTCACATTCTAACCTTGACCAATATTTATGCATGGGCAATTATATGTTGTGGTTTCTAGAGGCAAAAGTAGAAAGAGCCTGAAGATTCTCATCATTGATGAAAAAGGGAAAATGTTGAACAAAACTACTAATGTTGTCTACAAAGAGATCTTCCAAAACATATGATATGTGTCATACATCATCCTAAGGTAAAAACAAGATTTTTACATCTATTTCACTACATAACTTTTTAATAAAGTGTAAAAATATGTTTTCTATTTTCAAATGAGTTTAGTTGATAGAAAGTGTGATTTGAACCTTGAACCCCTATTGTCGAAAGCTTGAGTTTCAGCTTGGTTGTATAACTGTTGTATTTGTTTTGTTTATCAAATTATGTGTCTACATATTTTTACTTAGAAGGTTTATATTTTTGATAATATGAAATATGAAATATTTAACAAAATGAAAAAGAGACCTCCGCTTTAATATGAAATATTTAACAAAATGAAAATATGTTTCTACATTTGTGAAACATATTTCAAGATAACATACTCTCTCCAAATATAATCTCCAAAATAATATTATCGAGATAATATGAAATATTTCTTGGGAAGAAGAAGATATATATGTGTCAGAATGTTGATGCAACCGATTGAGTATTAGGTTTCTGAAACGCTGCTATTTGTATCCAATGTAGCATATTATTACGTTTTTTATAAAATAAAATTTTTTATTTACTGTTCATGTTCTAAAAGTAAAAAGGCAAATGGTTGTAATTGTAGTTTACAAAGTGGTGTGGTTTGTCTTCATTGAACCATATTATAACGTTTCGAAATTTGTAATTATTGTAGGTTGTAGCTGTACCCTATATTATAAAACTATTATGATCTGTAATTCCTTGTTTTTACAGAAATATTGAACGTTAGTTATTAATAAATATTTTTATTTAAACTCTTATGTTATTTTCAAATTGATATTTTGATAGTATATTGATTCAGGAAATTAGTTATAGTTTTTTATATTCAATTAAATGAACAAATAAAGTTGTGATTTATGATATTTTAACCAATATTTATTTGGTTTAATATATAAAGAATACTAATATTTGACCAAGTTAGTAAGAATATATAGTTAAATTAATATATACATTAATATATATATACTTCCACTATGCTATACATTTGAAAATATTATATTAAATGTTGTTCAAGTGGAATAATTAAAAAACAAAAATTACTTCATAAGTTTATATTCAACATATATTAAATGTTAAAATAATATTAAAAAACTTCAACTAGAGTTCATAATAACGCTAAAATTTTACACATAATTAAGTATCACAATTATATTTAAACAAATAAATAGCCTCGAAGAGATTGTTTAATGATGTGATTCCTGAAACAAGGTTTGCATGCGTCTGAGAAATTCTTATCATTAGGTGCACCAAACTCATGATATAGATTGGTTGGACTCAAAAAATCATTAGTTTTCCCGTCAGATTTGCAAGTAAAGGTTTTGTAGTTCTCTTTCAAATTCTTAATTACACCCCAAGTATGAGCATACAACGTTTCATCAACCTGGATTCAAAAGTATTAAAAACTTCCAATGTTTTTGACATCGTTGATTTGGTAAATTGTTGAAGCGTTGTCATTCCTTCTTCTTTTCTCTCACCGCCAAGATGGATAAGGATAAGAGCATAAACATAGATTGCATTAATGAATTTTCCCATAGCAGCTTTGCAGAACAAATCTAGCCCTTCATTTTTTTGTTTTTCGTAAAAAAATCAAATCACTGCTAACTTGTACATTGCTTCTGGATTTCATGCTCTAATAAAATCTTATATTTTTGTTCTGCTTGCTCTTTTTCCGGCCGGTTAGGGTAGAAGTAGACATTGGCCAGTGAAATCTTTGGAATAACCACAGGGTTATCAGTAATTTCTTTGAATTTCTTGGATACCTCGCGGAGATTTAACAGAGATGTTAAATCGTTTGTCGCGCAAATTGTAACAATTAAGATTAAAATATCATCTGTTAAAGAAAGAATATGTGGTTCACTATGGTGTAAACTTTTATTTTTTTGGACCGCGGTTGAAGAAATTTGAGTTTGTTTTGTATTACAAAAGGAAAGAGAAAAATATTGGCTTATTAGAGAAAGATGGATTAGAACTGAAACACAACAATTAGAAAAACTGATACTAAATATTGCCTTAATGTTAAATTATAAACATTTTATTCAATCAGTTCGGACACACGAACCGAAGCAACGTGTCATGAAAAGTTGCATTTATTTATAGTATAATTAATACTCCCTCCGTTTCATATTACTTGTCATTCTAGCCAAAAAATTTTGTTTCATTTTAGTTGTCATTCTCATTTTCCAATTTAATTTTTGATATAAAAATTATCTCATTGCCCCTAATTAAATGAATGAAATATTAAATAGCTTAGAATTCTAATAGTCAAATAAGGGCATAATAGAACATTCACCTTTTTTCTTAATATGTGTGTTAAACTCTAGAATGACAATTAATATGAAACGGAGGGAGTAAAAAATTATATCATTTGCTTGAAGAATTTTTGAGTCAGATACAAGTAATGATGACATTACTTACAAAACAATAATTATTCGGTTTATAAGCGTAATTTGTAATCAATTTAAATACAAAAATAAATATAAATCTAGGTTACACGAAAAAATCTCTATCTATTTATTTGACCAACATTCTTTCCTATGTTAACATTATTTCTTTGTAACTATCGTCATCATGTCTGTACAATTTGGCCTTTAAATTAAAAGATAGATTTGTTTCGTGTAGCCTATATTTAAATAAATACAATAGAGTTTTGGGTTTGACATTTAAATGAATAAAGTTAGATTTCTATCTATACTTTCTGTTTCGTATCAATGGTATGTAGTAATATGTTTTGAACAAATAAAGTTATACTAAATTAAAGATGAACTTTTAGAAATCTCTATTACTAAATTACTACATACTTTCTTTCAAATCACAACTATTTGTTTACTGAATTGCTAAATATTTTATTTCAAATTACTAAATCTCTATTACTAAATTACTAAATTACTAAATAACCCTATTCTTATTTTAACCAAAGTAGTTACAATAATAACCTAATTTAGTAATTTTTTGAAAAATATAGTTGTACTAAATTATGTAAGTAAAAAGGATTATTATTGTAACTACTTACATATTCTCTATATGGTGTTTTTTTGGGTGTGATATGTACAAGACCCAAATATTTTAGGCTACACTAAATTTCAAAGTACAAACTTACTATTCTAAATTCTACTTTTAACATATTTGATAAATTAATTAACAGAAATCTATTAGTTTATTCGATTGAATTACTATTCTGCTGACCATATTTCTAGAACCACCGCTACAGTGTAAATCAAAGTATCTTCAACCAGCTTATATAAAAAAACGCTACAGTATATTTTTCATTTAAATAATAACATTTACAGAGAATAATATATATTTTAGTTATAGTTTCTTGGCAATGAAATACATTACTAATTATGAAAGATCACCGTTTATAATAGTTTACAATAATAACATATTTACTTAATAATTAAATATTTATACTCTAAAACTTTTAAAAATTAATTATATGTAGTATAGTGTAATCTAACTTCCAATGTCAGAGTTATCAACTGACAAATTTAATAAAGTTTTTAAGTAATATTCATTCAATTGTGCCGAAAAGTAATATTCATTTAATTTTTAAAGTAATAACTATAATTGGAAGCGTTATTAAAAGAAATAAATTCAAATTATAATAATCAAATTATTAATTTATTTATAAATTACTTAGAAGAAAACAACACCACAAATATTTCTAATCACAAATATTATTAACTTGTATCTTTATTTTCTTATGTATCTCTATTCTTATCTTATCTCAATAATCAATTAGCATCATATTAAAATAATTAACTATAACTAAAACAATTAACTATATGTAATTACAAAATAATATAACTTAATTAATAACAATATATATATATATTATATTTTAAATACACATTATTATATATATATATTAATATATTTCGACTATATTGTATGTTTGAACATATTATAATATATGTTGTACAAGTGCACTAAATTAGATTACTTCGTAACTTTATATACAACATACATTAAAAAGTAGCATAACAGTAAACAACTTCAACCAAAGTTCACATTAAATAATAGAAATATTTGACGAGGTCAACAAAACGTTTAACAAGGTAATTCCAAACGAGTTCAGAACTTAAACCAACATCAAATACAACAACATTTTATAAAATAAGTAGCCTTGAAAAGAAAGTTTGACAATGTAATTCCAGAAACAAGGTTTGCATGCGTCTAAGTAATTCATATCATTAGATGCACCAAACGCATTAAAGAGATTTTCTGGCCTCATAAAATTTGCAGTCTACCCGTCACATTTGCATGTAAATGGTTTGAAGGTGTCCTTCAAACTTCTAATTTCCGACCACGCTTAGCCCATATGATGTGATCATGGACGAGGATCAAACACAAGGGACGATCAAGCAACTGCAACCAAAGGATTGTCAACAAGCTTTGGGGATTCTAACCAGTCCTATTACAAGATCACGTGCTAAAGAGCTTCACGGAAACCTTTGCGGATTTATTCAAAGCCTTCTGGAGAAGGAACACCAAGAAAAACTCGTGAGAAATAATACTCAACAAGTACCGCGCGTTTGGAGTCTTTTACAAGTCCATAAGGAGCCTTTTAGTAGGTTTTAGAAGCTACCTTATAAAAGACGGAAAATAGGAGACCAAAAGCCAATTCCAAGTAGCCAGCTCATAAAATACGAAATTTGGGAGATTAAGAGTCATTTAAGACTGGAGAGTTAATTTCAGTTAAAAAGGATTAATGCTCTTTATTTCCTAAGTAGTCTTCTCTCATTTTCAAGACTATTAATGCTCTAGATTTCCGCCAAGTCATTTTATCTTCTATATAAACTCTTGTAATTCTCTTTTCAGAGAACAACCAACTTTTTATCAATATACTTGAGAGTGATTCTCTTTTGTTCCTTGTGAACTTTTCGATCAGTCTTGGTGTGTCATATCCAAGTGATCAAACCGGTTTATCAAGTATTTTCCATCATACTTGTGTGGCCATTCCTTGCCATTGGCGTGAAGAGAAGAGTCGAAACAGCAACAATCTTTGGTTTAATATACCAAAGGTAGGGGCTGCTCTAATCTACATTCCGTAGTTCTACCACCTTGCTTGATTAAAGGCGAGTTGAAATAGCAACAATCTTAGGTTTAATATACCTAAGGTGGGGGTTACTTGAATTCTTTGAAGACCAAGGATTATCCTTACAACTCGAAGTGTCGATTCTTTTGGGGTTTCCGCGTCATTTGGTATCAGAGCACACTTCTGAGTTTGTTTATCTCTCTACCTTAATCTTTTCATCTTCTATCCTTTCATCTTCTATCTTTTCATCTTCTATCCATTCATCTTCTAAATCTTTCACCTTTTAACTCTTCATCTTCCATCTTTCTTGCTAAAAAAAAGAAGAGAAAGAAAAAAGAAACGAAATATATATATAAAAAAAGAAACGAAAAAGAAAAAGATAAAAAAAAGAAAAAAAAAGAAAAAGAAAAAAAGATTTCCGTCACTTTTATAAGCTTCCTTATAAAATCAAAGGAAATATTTTCATACTTGTTTGTGAAACACTTGCTGATTAATATTTGTGGATTTTTTACTTGCTAGGCCATTGAACCTTGGGAAAAACACATCAACGAAGGATTGATTAGTTCTATAAGAACATCCTGAAAATCAAAAGAGAGGAAAAAGACGTGAGATTGTGAGAACATTTGAGAGAAAATCCAAATAATTGAGTGAAACACTTGAGTGACAAACACTTGAGAGATTGTGGGGCGTTTTACTATTAACAAATCTACTCTTTTGCAGGTTCTAAATCATGTCAAACAATACTAATAACAACCAAGAAGAAGAGCAAGCACAAGGAATTCCAAATCTCCAAATGCAAGCGTTGTTAGGAGAGATGAGACGATTGATGAGGATTGAGATAGAGGCAATCAATGAGCGGATAGATCAAGTCCAAAATGAAGTAACACTTAGGCAACAACCTCAGCTGCCTAATGCACAAAGAGATCTACCACGAGCTGAAGGACACGGAGAAGAAGTTGACTACTATGGTCAAAGTAGGGAAGCAAGAGGTTGGGCTGATGATAATCTTGGATGACTTAAGATGAAAATTCCACCTTTCCAAGGAAAGAATGATCCGAATGCTTATCTTGAGTGGGAGAAAAAGGTCTAACTTGTTTTTGATTGTCAAAACTATTCGGAGCTTAAAAAGGTACGAGTTTCAGCCACTAAATTTTATGATTATGCTATTAATTGGTGGGATCAAGTGGTGACAAGCAGGA
>OVBA01002600.1:0-33159 GCA_900406435.1 Lepidium aucheri | reverse complement strand
AATTCAATAAACTGAACGTGTTTGGCTAATATAAACGATTGTAGATATAAATGGATAGTGAAATTGCCTATAGCTCAGTGGTAACGCGTACTCCTTGCAACCCGTAGACCCGAGTTCGAAGCGCAGCAACACAATTTTTAAAAAATTAAACCAACCAAAACGACGTCGTTTTGAGTCAATGCAAAACGACGTCGTTAAGGTTAACGACATTGGTTAACATCCGTCTAAGTATCTGTTAATCCAACTAACAGCGTGGTTAACATGTCTGGTCAACGAAAAGTTTGTAAAATATATGGCAAGTCAGAGATAGTTGAGTGTTTTTTTGGTCAGTGATGAAAGTTGGACTTTTTTCGGCAATTCATGTAAAGTTTATGCTTTATTAGGCCGATTTCCCTTTTAATATACTGACACTGTGTTCATTATACACTTGTTATTTTCTTAAATATCAGAAGAAAAATCCATTGCTAAATACTTCCTCTGTTCTGGTATCAATGAATTTATAATACATATATTAGAACGGTGATTATATGCTCTTAAAATATTATAAAGATCATAAGGAGTTTGTTTATGTCAAAATGTCACATACAGTTGGATTATGTAAGAAAAATATTACTTTAGGAAATAATTTTCTAACCAACAAAATGCAATTTTTATATATTTGGTGATTGGGTTTGTCAAATTTATTTTTTTCTTGGTGAGTTAAGTCGGCAAATATAAATATATATATATATACGTATACATAAATGTATATTTGGTACGATAATGTGTTTTTCTCAAGTCTGACGTGTAATTTGGTTTGTCCCTTTTATTTTGTCGACTTGAGTTAATAATTGGAAGCTTTTCTTTGAAGTAAAGTAAAACTCGTAATAATTATTGGTCATATCTAACGGTTAGTCAATCTATTACGCCGTTAATTAAGCTATATCTTATAATTTTCTTTTACTATATCACCAATTTTAATCAGAGATATGTACAAGTTTATGATTGATCATTTTCGCCGAACATGTGATTTCATTCATTAGTATGCATTATGCAAAAACATCGACGCTCGAAAGACACGTAATAGCTAATAATGTTTACTCATTTACAATGATTGAAGCAAGATATATATTATAAATAAACCATAAATTTTCTTTAAAATGAAGTAATCAAAGAAACAAAAGGGACAATTTCTCTTAATATAAAAACGTGGTTACCTGTCTTAATGCTATGTGGACTCGCCATTTAACACTTGTTTAATCATAAAAAAAACTTTGGAATGATCGGACAAGAGTTATTATCTATTGTTTAAACACAGTTTAAATAAGATAAGAGTCTCTTGAGTTGTCAAATATATTTAAAATAATATACAAGTTTAATGATTTTCGAAATTGAAAATTTAATGAACTGTTTATAATAAGAATTGTCACCTAATGATAACGTTGGAGTACCAAACCAAATAGACTTTTTAACGTTATATGTCGTGACGTTTAACAATATAAAAAGAAATCGAAACGGTCGAAATTAAGAACCCGGTTTGGTTATCTTAATAAACCGGCCGGTTCTCATAAGAAAGTGCGAAACAGCACGTGTCACGGTGTACAATGAACCACCTTATTCACGTCGGTCATTTTGTCGTTTTCAGGTTTGAAAGGTTAGGCACGTGTCATGTCCGTACCACGACTTTCTCGCCGACTCATTTGGCAAACTAATACTTTTGTATATGTAAAGTTTCATACTCGACTTCTCTTACTGAATTATTAATATTAAAACAAAGAAAATAATGGCAAAGTCTGGACAAGCTGCTTTTCACTTGTTTGGTCTATTCTCTGTGTTCTTGATCCTCTTCGTATTAACAGTGAATGTTTCGGCTGATGTTGATTATCAGGGAGATAAAACGACGACGGTTTGGTTATCTAAAATTAGAAAGTCTGGTAGAGATTATTGGGCAAAACTAAGAGAGACTTTGAATCGTGGACAGTCTCATTTCATTCCTCCCAACACAGAGTAAGTATAAATACTCAAATTTTCATTTAGTCGGATATATTTTTTTCATGTGTAGTGGAGAAGGATCGAAACCTGATGATGCCATATTTAGACTGAGATATGAGTTCGAGGTCGGATATTTTATCTGTTTACTTATATTTCCCATTCTTGGTGTGTAGTTTTACAGGTAAGGATGATGGTGCTACGATGGGAGCTGTTGAAAAGATGAGAGACGCAGCGACGAGGAGCTTTGAGAAGAGTAAAGAGACGGTGGAGGAAGCAGCTAGATCAGCAGCGGAAGCGGTGAGTGATACGGCGGAAGCGGTGAAGGAAAAGGTGAAAAGGAGTGTTTCCGGTGGAGATACACAGCAAGAACTATAAATCTGCTGTTGTTTGTTTTAGTTTACAAGTACATATAGTTTGGTGATAAGTTTCATTTGGGAATGAAACGACGCAGTTTAGGAGATTATATCTTCGCATCGTTTTCTTGTCTTTTTGTGGACTGTTCCACATAGTTTTGCTTTATTTCAGCAACCAGATTCGCATGACTTATCGGATCGTTCTTCTGTTTGTCATGGATATAAATTTTCTAGATTCCACTAAGGTTAATCAAATAAAATGATAAGGTTTTGTATATGAACACAGATTAGAAAATGTAGTTTTGTCCACACACAAATTTTACGACTTTTCGTATGCTGTAAAACTGTTTTAGAGCTTTATACCTGGACCACTAACCCAAATGTCCGTCCAATACACTTTATAAAACCAAGAAGATATAACGAAAGTATCTTTTTAGGTTAGAATGAAAATATCTATTCTGATATTTTCATTCAAAATATCTATATTATTAAAGGTTGGAGATTTTATATCATTAAGATTAGAGAGACCACTAATTGTGATTTGTGACGGTGATTCAATTAGTCCTCGTATCTTAATAGATTTTGTCGATCATGTTACATACTTTTGACTGGAGATCCCCTTTTGATTGTGAATTTGTTGGTAAAGACATTAAAACAGGGATCAAAGAGATATTTGAAGTATTTGCATTGTTTCAACAGTTTGAACAGTAAAAGATTAAGAATTAACAAAGATAAATAAATTTTGATAGTACGAAACGAATGTACTTCAGAAAAGAAAAGAAGAAGATATGAATGAGTATTGATTCAACCGAGGAATTTGTCATGTCCACTTCAAAAACTTCACCAACAAGCGGGGCAAGAGCTTTGACCACCACCTCCAAAGCGTATTGAATTGGCAGGTCACGGATTTGTATCCATATGTGTACTTTATCGAGAAGGAGAAGAGATTGGTTATTGGCCCATTTTTCTGCTGTCACGAGCCAGCCATTATAAAGAAGCGGTTGCATTCTGTGGATGGTTTCATGTCTTCCTCTCTCTCAAAGAAGAAGTGTGCCAAGTCTTTATCCAACATTCTCCCATATACTGATTTGTGGAGTCCATAGTCTTTGGGGAGGTTTTCAATCATGTCGAGAATGCTCTATTCTGTGGTATTGAGTGCTCGATCAAAAAACTTTTCTGGTTCTTGAGTTGGGTATCATAATACATGGGCATGGAGAGGAAGGTCGTAGTGTTTTTCCTTCCTAAATTGAAGTGATTAAGCGTCTGCCAAAGATTATTGTCCATGTCTGCTCACCAAAGTGAATTGTGTTTCTGTTCTGGAAGAACAGTATACTTATATATGCATCAGAGATTCCAGGGCTTAGAAGCCCTTCATTATCCACCACTTGGATTACTTTTTTTTCTCATGAAAAGCATTGAATCTTGCATGGGAGATGCAATAAAACCAGTAGTGACGAAGGGCACACAAAGATTTTATGTTCCCAAAGCGTTGGCGTGAGTTCAAGAGCCGTTTAAATCTGACACTGGAGCCACTTGGCAGTTGTTATGAGGATATTATCCAGAGTACCGCGGGAAAACCTGTATTAAAATAAAGCAAAATTCTTTTTGATGGGACCAACGTAATAATTGCCAAAAATGCTGATAAAGTGTAGTTATTAAAGCTCTGGAAATTCAAAGGACTTGAATAGCAACCTCATATATGGAAAGATTCAGAGCGAATCGGGAGAAAAAGACAAAAAACAGAAGATAACAAAAGACTATAAGAGAAAAAAAATAGGACAAAGTGAAAATGGGAAGTTACTAATGCAGAGGAAGAAGACATAATTAAACTCCAGAGATGAAGGACAAACAAGAGTTTAACTAAGATATAGGTCATCAAGGGGCTAGGGAAAGTAAAGAAAATAACTAGATAAGATAAACAAAAGAGATAATGGGAAGAGGATATGCCCAAAAGGGAGTAAAACACTAAAAGAATTACCTAAAAATAAGTAGACTTAGCTTAAAAATAATGAAATGAAAGTAAAAAGAGTACAATGATCAAGATCTAAGAAAGCCAAGAAGGGATTCCAGTAGATATATAATATACATATCTACCCTCTCGGACAACGCTCTTAGCAATAGTAATGGCATTAGAGCTGAATCTTGGAGAGATCATTTTGAAAAAACATTCACGGAATTGAGTGCATAAGTCTGGTAACTTATATAACTGTGATCTATATTTAGGCCACCAAGATGGGTTGTTGACTGCATTGAAAACTGAGTGGTTGTCTACTTCTATTAACACACTTTTCACCCTGAGTTCCAGAATATAAGTTAATACCCAGTGTAGACCACATAACGCTAGGTTCATGAATAAGGTGGAGTCAATTAAAACGTGATGGCCATGCGTATAGTTTCTTTTGTTAGCCTTATGCAGAATAAGGACTGCTCCATTTAAGTTGATTTTTCTTGCCCAAGCAACCTTCTAGTTGACCACAAATTCAGTTTTTCTTGGTTCTATGAGTATGTTAGATTGAGCCCCTGTTGAAATCTGCCTTTGGTACGCTTTCTTTTTGGAGTTAGCCTGTTCCCAAATTTCCAGTTCAGAATATAACTCTTGAGCTTTGAGTTGCAGGTTTGGTTGGGAATTCTGCAGGACTATCTCGTTTTCGGGTTTTCCAGATGGATCAGATGGTCCAAAGGAATTTCTTTAAACTTGTAGAGGTGGTAGCCTCCATTCTAGACCTATTCATCAAGAAACTCATATTTGTTGTGAGAGAATTGAGAGAGAAACCTCTCAGAGGGATAAGAAAGTTGGAGAGCATTCATATTTGTCTAGCTGGATGGCAGAGAAATAAGTAGTGGTTGATAGTTTTAGAACCGTTCCCACATATTGGGCATTGGTTATCAACAAGTATTTTCCTTGTTTCGAGTCATGCTCGTACTGCAAGCGCTCCTGAGAGTACTTTCTAGAGAAAAATCTGGATTTTCCTGGGTACCTTAAGTCCCCAGACTATACCTTTCAACATGTTACACAAATCCTCTGAAGACCTTGTTTGGTTAGACTGGGAGGCTCGTTGCTGCTAAATAAGTTTATATCCACTGTGTATTCTCCAAAAAGGTTGGGATACCAAATCCATGAGTCTTTATGAGATAAACAGGGATGGGTTTCCAATATACGTGTAGCATCTGCAACATGAAATGTTTCAAAGATTCTAGTTTTATTCCAATCTGCGTCCAAGATTAAGTCTGATACCTTGAGATAAACATTGAAAATAGTCTCCTTGCTTATTGGAACACGAGGTTGATCTTGGAGAATCCATTTAAATGTCCAAACATAGGTATCTTGGCCATCTCTTATTTGCCTAAGTAATCCTTTTTCCAGAGGCTCTTTTCCAAAACAGATGCTGGTTCAAGCATATGAAGACTTTGATTGTTGTCTGCTAGATAGGAAATTTGTGTTGTGATGATACTTGACTTTAAAGGCTCTGCCAATCAGAGAGTCCGGTTTGGTGAGCAATCTCCAGGCCTGCTTAGCTAACAGAGCCTGGTTAAAATCTTCTATATCTCTGAAGTCCATCCCACCTTCCTTTTTAGACTTGCACATGGATTTCTATAAGAACCAGCAAATCTTTTTTTTTGTATTTTGTGGAGTTTCACCAAAACTAGGTCATTGCACTCGTGATTTTCTGGCACTGGTGCTTGGATAGATTGAAAGCTGGACATAACATACACAAGGAAGGCCATAAGCTTTGAGCATAATTTCCTTACCACCCAATGATAGAGTTTTTGCAAACCAATTGTCCATACCCGAGGTAAGTTTCCTAGAGATATAGTCAAAAATATGTTTCTTGGAGCATTTGAAACATTCTGGGATGCATAGGTATTTCCCGATTCCATGATCAGCGTGAATGTTGAGAATACTTTTTAGCTCTGACCTGGTTTCTGGTTTGATGAGCTTGCCAAAGGCAATGGCAGATTTGTCAAAGTTTATGCTCTGTCCTGAGATCTTTTCATATGTTCTAAAGCATTATTTGAGAGAGCTAGATTCCTAAGAGGTGGTCTTACAAAGGAAGAGGTTGTGGTCTGCATATAGCGGATGCTGGATTGTTATTCCTTTGTTGTTGAATCTAACTCCCATTATCTCCCTATTCTTTAGTGCTTTGGACATGATAAGGATGAGTCCTTCAGTACACAGAACAAAGAGAAAAGAGGATAAAGGGTCTTCTTGTCTTAAGCCCTTTCCGAGTAAATAAAACTATAGGATAAGCCATTAATAAGTACATAATATTTGATGGAAGTTAAACATAACATCACCAGATTGGTCCATTCCTTGTTGAAGCTAAATTTGATTAGCATTGCCTCAAGAAATCTCCATTCAAGTTTGTCATAGGCTTTAGACATGTCTATTTTGATTGCCATGAAGCTCTTTTGGCCTTGTGAGTTGGTATTGAGATGATGTATGATCTCGTGATCCAACAAGACATTGTCTGAGATGAGTCTACCAATGGTGAAGCCTCCTCGAGTTTCAGATACAATCTGGGGTAAGATCTTCTGCAGTCTTTTGACAATTATTTTGGATATGATCTTGTATATGATTGAGCGGAGACTGATTGGTTTAAAGTCCTTCATGTCAGTAGGGTTCTGACTTTTGGGGATGAGAACTATGTGAGAATAGTTCCAGTCAGGGGGAAAGGATCCTTTGGTGAAGGCATCTTTAACTTCAGATATGACTTTGTTTCCAATGATGTCCTAAAAGGACTGAAAGAAAACACCAGTCATCCCATCAGGTCTAGAAGCACTATCTTCTCTTATGCTGAAAGCCGCCCGTTTCACCTCTTGATTGCTGATTGGGGTCATTAGTAGACGGTTCATAGCATTTGTCACGTTAGGTTCCATGTCAAGTAAAGCTTCATTAATGTTTGAAGGATTAGAAGAGTAAAAGAGATCACTGAAGTATCTTGCAGCTATGTTGCCTTTGGAGCCTTCTTCAAAATGCATGATGCCATTAGAATACCTAAGGCTTATTTTTGTTCTTAGCTCTCTTGTACTTAACATAATGGTGGAAGAATTTGGAGTTTTGATCTCCCTCCATGATCCGTTTTTCTTTTCCTTTCTGTTTCCAAAACAATTCTCCTCAGTGCAGTATGTCAAGATATCATTGTTTAACTTGGCAATGGTGTATAGATTGGGTTGTAACTTCGCCACCTCAGAGTCTAATTGATGTCTGGTTAAGTCAGCTTGAGAATTAGCCTTGGTTTTGTTGATTTTTTTTCCAACGTGATAATTCTTTTCTATATTCTGAGATACAGTCTAAAGCATTGAAGCCCTCTTTCTCTGCAGAGTACGTCCAAGCCTTGATAATGGCATCCTTAACTGTTTTTCTTTAAGCCCATCTTTTGTCAAAGCAGAATCTTGTCATATAGTTTGCATTCTTAGACATTATGGTAGTGTAAAGCGACATATAGTCGGATCCCATGATGGGCATGTATGTTGTTGTGGTTCTGGCAAAGTGCTTCATCCATTATGTCTTACCATAGCTCCGGTCTAGTCTGCATTATACCCATGTATTATTCATATTGCCCATCCAAGAGAAGTGAGGTCATGAGTTCGTGATCTGTCTAAGTCTACAGTTTCGGATGAAGGATCTAAAATTTGAAAAGGAGTATTCTAGTCTTTTGGGCCCCCCAAGTTTGTCCTCATTGCAATATAGCTCATTAAAATCTTCGATGAGAAGCCACATATCAGTTCTGTTTTCACCAAAGTGTGTATGCTATTCCAGACTTGGAGCCTATGTTGACCAACCAGATGGCTATATACAAAGGTAACAACTACTATTTTGTTCCCTAGCAGGAAGGATCCATCTATATAATTGTTTCAGCCATTCATGATCTGAAGGTTGGTGTGATCCTTCCAGAAAAGAGCTAACCCCCCACTTAAACCTCTTGGTTCAACAGTGTATAAATGATCATAGTCGGTCCATTTCTGTATTGCTTCCAGGTGTTATAGTTTGTTTTTAGTCTCCATGAGAAACATGATGTCCGGAAATAGTTTTTTGCATATTTCCTTTAGGCATAAAACCGTCAAGGCGCTCCCCACTCCTTGACAGTTCCAACTCAAGATACTCATTGAGCATTGGGTGGCTTCAGGAGAGCCACAAGACCCAGTTGTGAGGAAGATGACGCTGTATGTAACTCATTAGAGGAAGCTCCCTCAAGCTTTTGTTTTTTCTTGAGGACGTATTTCTTGATTAGGGAGCTAGCAGTTTCCATGCTAGAATGAGTAGCTAGCAAGGCAATCTGTTTTTTCTCATAGGGAGTTTCTTTGTCCTTTGGAAGATTGTTTTTCTCCTTGTCTAAGGTAATCTCCACATCTTCTATGTCTATTTCTTGAGAGTTTGCCCATTTAAGACAGTGTGGAATAGGTTTGTTATTTGAAGGCAGTTTGAATATAGGGTCCTTTGAGGTTTGAAAAGTGGTTTTCTTTATTATGCAGGTGTGGGTTTGGGCAGAGTTTGTTAACATAGAGTTCTATTTGTCCTGTCTTTTTTCTGGGTTTTGGAAAATAGTTTGGGTGTGCAATTCTGGTGCTTGTGTATCTGTTGTTCTGTCATCCAGAGAACCCTCATTCCATTGAGGCATCTCTATGTTGTCCTCGTGTTGTTGATGTTTTTGAGGTTGACAGTCCTTTTCATTGTGAGTTAGTTTTTTGCAAAGCTTACAGAAATTTCTAACTCTTTCGAATGTTACTTTCACATTTATTGTTGAGCCTGAGGGGAGTCTAAAGGTTCTGGAGCTACAAACTGGGTTGTAAGTGTTAAAGAGAATTTAACTCTTACAAAGGGATGTAAGTGAGTCTTGTTAGGGTCGAAATCCACCTCCAAGACCTCGCCTAGGGAATTTGCTATGGCTTTGAAGAGATCTAAGGTAAAGTATTTTGCCGGGATATCCGACAAATGAACCCACATTGGTATTTCAGTTAGTTTGTGCTCGGGGAAATTCGAATCCAATTTAATTAAAGTGAAACCCCAATTTTTCAAAGTTCTAAAATATTAATTACAGAATTTCATGTAATTTTCATTTTCTAGGCATTCCCATCACTAACCTAACAATGTTCTGAGCCTTAGGGTTGAAGAACTTACCTACGATTGTGAGATTATCGGATGGAGAATTAAAATAGTTGCATGATTCTAGAAGGTCTATTATTGTGTCTTCTGCGATCGCCATTGATCTCAAGGACTCAACCAAATATTGATCCATTGGTATCTTAATTGTCTTAGCTGTTTTGGTGGTGAAATACACAATTTGTGTATGATGTTGGAATTTGGGAGAAGCCTAAGAGGAAATCGGAACCAGGATGGGGGATTTTCCAAAAGATGGAGCTTAGAACTAGTTTGTTGTGGGTTTTGTGTCTTGATTTCAAAGAGTAAGTGAGAGCTAATGATAAAGGTGTATAAGGAATTGAAGTTAAAACCGCTGTGAGATTTGTCGCTGGTGTGAGCTGCCGAGAGTTGTCGTCGATCAAGAACCGTCTTGATAGTTGTTTTCGTATCATATCTTATCTAAAAGCTACTTTCATATATATAGTTGATTTGTATTACTCCTTCCGTCTCATATTACTTGTCATTCTAGTCTAAAATTCTTGTTTCATTTTAGTTGTCATTCTCATTTTTTAATGTAATGTTTGATATAAAGATTATTTCATTTGCTCCTAATTAAATGAATAAAATATTAAATGGTTTGGAATTCTAATAGTCAAATAGGGGCATAATAGAACATTCACCTATTTTTATAATATGTGTGCCAAGTTCTAGAATGACAACTAAATTAAAACGGAGAAAATATAATTTTTAAAATCATGTTCATTGGCTATTTTTCGTTTTTCAAAGAACAAAGGTATTCATGTATTCCCTTCAAAATTTTCATATAACATCATCAATCTTGCAGAAACTTTGATTCTAATGTTGCTTCCCGGCGAAATTACAGTTTTCAGATTTTATTAGACTCAAAATTGAAGTCAAATACCTGATTACCCATGAAATTGGTTTGGTCGGTAGACAACATAAAACCAAACCATTTTCACCTCACATAAATTCTAAAATCATGTCATGTTCATTGACCATTTTTACTTTTTTCAAGGAAATTAAGTGAAGATTAAAGTCCATTTTGATTATCTAACAGATTAGGTTTTGATAATCGCCCCTAGACTGTACAATTCTAGGGATTTCCGTAGTACTAAAAAGAAGAAATCTATTTTTGTTAAGTCGGCTGAAAAGTAATTAAACAATCATTTTTTGTGTGTGTAGGTAATACTGAAATCACGATAAAAACGGAGAATATGATGTTCCTCAATCCTCATTATCCAGAACTTCTTAATTACGGCTTTCAACAGAAACCAATCTCGTTTCTCTTCTCTTCTCCGGTCTTGTCTAGATGATGATGGCTCGCTCTCTTTCTCTCTCTAAAACTCGATTTTCCGCTGCTTCCTCTCTCCGCTCTTCATCACACCTCGTTTCCTTCCGATCTCAATCCTCCAATCGTCGTGGTGATTTGCACGAGATCGATATCAACTCCGTTTCGCAATCGCCGTCGGATCCCTTAATACAGAAGCTAGAAGACGCCGTTCATCGGATTTTCGTCCGTCGATCTGCACCTGATTGGCTTCCGTTTGTTCCTGGTGCGTCGTATTGGGTTCCTCCTCCTGGTTCTGGATCTCACTCTCATGGAATCGCTCAGCTCGTTGCTAAGCTCGCGAATCCGTTAACCGATGAACAATCTTTGTCCACTAATTCTTCTCATGGATGGCCTTCCTCCGATTATTTCCTTAAAGGTTGTTATTTGATGGATGCTTACTGCTTGTTGATTATTCAATTTAAAGCTTGAATCGGAATATTTAATCCTCAGCTACCCATTAAGTTGCAATTGAATTTGATCAATTTTTGTCGAATTTAATATGATAAAACCCTAAATTTTGTCATTGGTCGCTGTTGGTACAGGTTTTGAATTGCTACATAGGTGATAGAGTCAACAAGTTTTCTTACAATTCATTAACAACATGTTGTTTTGGTCCTTGGGTTTAGGTATACAACCTCAGTCGATAGAAACCAAGACCGAGAAAACTTCAAACACTGAGTCTCACTCCGAAGACGAGGAATCGTAAAACCGCACTACTCGTTTGGGTGAGTTTCTTATCTAAAATCTACAATTATGACTTTGATCCAATGATCAAATCACATGTCTGTCTTTATCTGTGAATCCTTATTGTCTTATGATTTTGTTGGGATTCTTCTTCTGATACAAGATATATTGAAGTTTGCAGGCTCTTCAAGCTCTGTAGATTGTCGTGACTATCCGGACGACCAAGAGCAAGTGCAAAGACGCCATGTAGACGATCATGTTTCTCTATCAGATCCTAAAATGTGGGAAATCAAATAAGAGTAGTTGTTGTAGGCTTGTAACATTTTCTTCTGTTTTATGTAAATTTTTTTCTCTTTTAAAACAGTTGGTGTATATATCTCTCGTCTCCTTGTTCATTCAATTATATTAACAAGTTGTTTATCCGATAAGATTGGAAATCTAGTAATACAGAGTATGGCATCAGTGCAGCTTTTACTCCTACGGAAAGAAATTCCGATCTAAGTTTTCGTATCTCTCTCTTGCGTTTTCTTCTCATTTTTATACTCTCTGGTGGTGCATATTGAGGTTTCTCTTGAATTGGATTAGTTCCAAGAATGTTAAAGAGCAAACTATCTTTATGGTGAGAACTGTAATCGAGATGATTAAGGAACTCGATCTCATTACAGAAGAAGTATTGAATTGGAGACAGGTTTCTAGAGAGCAGAAGCCGAGAATCATGCTTATCTGGTTATTAGTTAACTCATATATATGTTCCAAGACCATATAATATGAGCTTTAGTTTCATTTTGGACAACTGAAATTGGAGTTCAAAACAGAGCTCCAAAATAGTAAAGCGCTCACAAGGTTACTCAGCAGCGATTTGCTCAAGTCAATAATGGCACTTTAGGACATTTCTAACATATGAGTACGAGATGATTTCACTTATGCTGATTGAGTAGTTTTATACTACTAAAAACAAAACATTAATATCAGACAAAAAGATTGAATTTGTATTTCATTTCTATGATGCAATCTGTAAAAGAATAACAGAGCCATATGTACATTTTACATTCCTTCAAACTCAACCAACACAAACAGCTAATTCATTGTCGGAATCAAAATCATCCACATTCTCTGTGAAATCCCATTTCCATTTCTCAAAAACTGATCTGAACTCATAGAAATCTTGGCGTGATATGGACAAGAGACTAAGCACTTTAAACTTAGTATTAGGATCCAGCTCAACTCCCTCCTCAATGCATTCCCTTAAGATCATTTTCACTATCTCGTTCTCTTTCTCCTTACACAAACCAGAGATAATAGTCCGATAAGTCCGTCGATTTGGAAGCACACCATCCTCTCTCATTTTGATCAAGACAGAACAAGCTTCATCAATCCTTCTCGCACGCACAAGACCCTTAATTGCTACTGTATATGACACAACATCTAACGGATACTTCTTCTTGATGCATCCATTAAACAAATCAATCGCGGTATTGTATTTACCAAGCTCTATAAGACTATTGATTATTGCAGTATGAAAGTGAGCATCGAGAAAGATGTCCCCCCTGATTATTGTTTTATACATATCAACAGCAGCACGAGATGCTCCTCCTCGACAAAGCGCAGTAAGATATCCAGTATATGTATAACAATCCAAAGATAAATCTTTGTTAGACATGATGCGGAGTAAATTTAACGCGTTCAAGTTGTCACCAATCTTGCAGAAACAGTTTAAGAGCGAGTTTCCAGTAACCAAATCTAATTCTGTCCCTATACCATTCGCAATCCTAGTAATGAGATTGAACTTTCTAGACAAACAGAGATTAGACAATATTGAAGCAAGAGTATACTTATCTGCGACAAGTTTCCGTGTCTTCAAACTGGTGAAAATGTTATGAGCTTCTTCGAATCTTCCTAATCTTGTGAATGTGTGTATCATCACATTGCAAAGAAAAATATCTGGAGCTAAACCTTTGGATTGAATAACACTAAGCACAGAAAACGCTTCGTTAACCATTCCACAATCCACAAACCCTTTTATCAAACTGGTATACGTCACGAGATTCGGGGAGCAACCTATTTGAATCATCTTATTATACAGATTAACCGCCTTTTGCGGCTCTCTTGATCGAAAAAACCCACTAACTAACATGCTCCAGACATTAACAGAGACGGAGATACCACTACAAATCATCAATGCAACCAATTGAAACCCTTCAGAGACGTTGCCTGTTCTACAGCACACTCTAAGAATCTGCCCAAATCTCTGATTGTTAGGATAAAAACCTTCTCTAATCATCATCTTCAAAACTCTCTTAACCATAATCAAATCCCCTCTACTGCAAAAATGCCTCAATGGAATGTCGAAAGTAAAGAAGTTTCGAAACCGGATTCCGTCAAAAACTTCTAGAGCTCGATCAACAAGATTGTGCTTGAAAAGAACATCCATCATCATGTTCATGGCACGAGTGTTGGGCACATATCCAAAACCACTCATGCCACTGTAAACCTCGATAGCTTTATCGTAGATGTGACCACGCCAAAAGATTTCCAGCAATAACAAAAAAACCCGAGGCTTAATCACACAACCGGAAAGTTTTAATCCTTCTATGATTCGATCAATGCTATTGTATTCCCGAATTAATCTCTCAACAACACCAACCATGTGATCAAATGCTCGATTATCGTGGAAGTGATTGTTCTGCTTCGCGCACCAGAAGAAGAAATTCAAAGTTTTCAGATCAGACGAGGATTCTCTTAAACAAGAATACACATTATCGTGTGTGAGTGGCTTCAGAGCAATTTTTCGAGCATATTCACAGGTTGGCCTTGCTGAAAATTGACCATGAGTCGAAGAGAAACTGAGCGTGTTAAGGATTCTCTTCCTCTGCTTTACCCAGTTGCATCTCCATACCATCTTACTCCTGAAGCTAAGATCCTAACCATGAAACGATTTTTCTTGGGAAGTCAGAACTTTTCTAGGAAAAGTTTGCCACTTTGAGAAGGAAAACCGCCGACGAAGTAAGTGAAAGCAAGAAACGGCAAAGGGTTTTTGTCGTCGGGTCAGAAGTTTGTAGGAGGAGACACTCGAACCAAACCCTCCTTGCGGTGGAGGCAAAAGGGATAATCATACCGGACTCGGTTCGGTTCTTTTGGTAATTTGTACACTCCGGTTATCGTTTTTGCTATTTAGCTTACTTAACTAATTTGTTAATCGATCATCATTTCGTACAACACATTGTATTATTTTAGGCTTAGAACATCGTATGATCTCAACCAAAGTTTTCTTATTTTCAAGTTACTTCTTAAGAAGAATATTCCTTCATCTAAGAACTCCGAGAATTATTAGAACTATGAAAAGCTATGAACATGTAAAGGTGAAAAAATGACAAAGAATAAAACAAATTTAGACAGATTATTGTGTATGAGAACTATGAAGATGTTTCTCGTTCCAAAATATTTCCATTTCTTCGGTTCTATTCGGAGTTTCCAATAGATCGAGAACTCGGAAAGAGCATGGAGATACAGAACAAGCATAGACCTGTTTCAGACAGAAGATACAACAGAATCAGAAACAGTAACTGCATATTCGTCTACTAGGAAACATAATAGTGTCCAAAGTAGATATCCCAAGCATCTTTCGTGTCCTGCTTAGCTTTCTTTTCCTTCATCTCTAGAAATGCTGCAACATAGTATCAACATTAAGGTTAAGAGCGGAGAAATACGGCTTTTACCTGCATAAGCGATGGTCACACCCGATACGATTCGTCCTAGAGCTGCCAAGAAGTAAAGACAGATTACAACCTGAAAGACAAAAACAGCCAAAGAAAACAAACATTCAGTTGAAAATTCGGCCATTACTTAAGACCAGAAAACTGCATTGCATCCGAATGGTGATTGGTCTTAAGCATCTTTGCCTCAATCGGTTAATGCTCGAGCTAATTACACAATTTTCGATTCAGGAACAGGCACCCGGTGATCTAAGAGAAACTACCTCTTCTACTGTAACCAAGAGAGAAACAAGGAATGCTTGCCTTAACAAAAAGCCTTTTGTCATGTCCAGTTGCTGCAACCCTCAGAACAGATTCAGCTGCTCCAACAGTATTAGCAAAGCGCGCGACAATGTTACTGGCTGTGTCCTGTGATATTTGCCACTCTAAGGGATCCACAGGTATCCTTCACACGAAATTTGTGTCTTTGTCAATCATGTGACCCTTAAGAATGCAAGGGTTTTTCAAACAGTGTATCATCAAATCAATCACCCATTTAGGGATGATGACTTATGTTATTCCCCGAAGCTTATTTGCTATGAAGATCAAAAGTTGATACATTCACAAAAACTGAAGCTTGACCATCACACCCTAGTTCTTAACAATGAAACCAAAAGCAAATCAATTAAAATAAGATACCTTTACTTGCATTACAGCAACGATTATCAAACTAAACAGAGGAAACCACATTTAATTAGAATTTAAGCAGATCAAACAACGAATTCACAATTTGTCGCATTGGATGGGTAAATCAGAGACGCAACAAAAGGTCCATTAACCGAAACAACAATAACTACAGAAAAATCTAAAATTTTCAAGATTAGGGAAATGAGATAATCTTACGAGACATTGAGTTGACGAAAAAGAAGGCCGAGAACGGCGAGGGAGCATAAGAGAACGATGAGAACGTCGGCGATGAGAGAAAGAAGAGTCGAGTTGCAATTAGCGCAATGGTGATACACAAGCGTCCCACTAATCAGTAATCCTATTGCCTTTCCCATTTCCCCCATCTCTTCTTCTCTCTGTAATTTTTCCGGGAATCTTTTTCTGTTCCGGCATTTTCTTTCAGATGAAATCAACGACGAATTTCGGTTTTGGTGGTTTGAGTTTGGTTCAGACTTAATTTTGACTTTGATTAATTACATTGAATCCTCAAAGGGAATGTGCATCCGCTTTGGCTATTCCGGACATTGATTCCGGTTCGTCTTGTGCCCGGACATGAATTCAAATTGTGTCAGTTTGGTTCAAGCTGATCTTGGTTTCTAATTTCGTACCAGAAAATTTTATTTAAAATAATTACGATTCGTTTAGTAGACTATATTTGATGGGATGAGCCAAGCCCGTGCAGTAGTGCAACGCATGGGCGACTCGCGAAAGCCCAGATAGCAAGCTATCTTGATGGGCTTTCTCCCTTAAAAAATAGAGTTAATATCGTGTGGGCCGATGACCCACATATCAGATATTAAACTGATAAGAACAGATACTACACTTGATTTTAGCCAAAAGGCCGAGAAAGGTATGACTTTGTGAGTAGGATCCGACGTTTCTTTTATACTAACCGTGTTAGAATAACTTAATATTCAGTAACCCATGTGGGACTTAAATCAGCAATACGTCTACAAGATTAAATGAACAAAAATAGGATTGCGCGTACCCATCTCCTTTTTTCCTGAAATCATCAACTTCTTCAAGTGTCTATATGCCTTGTAACTCAAAATCTCTACTTCATGCTTGAATTAGTAGTCTTTGTTCCTCTGATCTCAGCTGGTCTTGACTTGAAAATCCACCTGCAAAACAATGTTCGTCTTGTAGCATTCTTCCATGAAAGCTTAAGACCTAAACCATCAGGCGTGACCTACCCATCTGGAGTCTCAACATATCACTTAACATATCCGAAGGAAGTCTTTTTCTGGAATGTATCATTCTACTACTAAACAGCACCGGATTTTAGTTCTAAAAGCACTCAATATCTGCAAAATGTCTGCATTCTTTAGTTCAAACTTGAAAGCACTTGGAATCTTCTGTTGCATCTTTCTGTAGTGCCATTTACCTGACTATAGATGGATTTAGCGATCATTTTCCAAGGATGGAATCTTTTTATGAGAAGTTTGATCAATACTTCGTCATCATCAAGACAAAGGACAAAGAGGTGTTGCAGAGGGAATATAATCTTAATGAATTTGTCCAGGTACGTGTTTACCTGTCGTAAAACTTTGTATCTAAATTTGTAATCTCTGAGCTCTTCCATGATAGAGCTCCTAATCTATTTCAAGATTGTTCTTAAGATTCTGATTATTGGTCTTTGGCGTCTTTCGTGGTTCAAGTTGATAGAAACTAATAAGACCCACAAACTACATGTCTCTTTTTGGATACCAAAGACTAACATTCACTTTGGAAACAGTTAAGTTATTGAGAGAAGACTATCTTGCTCAGAACGAATTGACACCGTAAGATTTGGCTCCTTCCTTTCTTTTTTATCTAGATAATAGTTTTAGACTACTTTCTCTCACTCCATACAGTAATACTTGTTTACCTCTGAATGAATGTGACACTATGCCAAACTCTGCCCTTTCTACATCAACTTTTTTGGTGTGTTTTTGTTTGGATAACCAAAGTGTCTGGTTACTTCATATGATAACTGTGGCATTATAAAGTGGAGATCACATATTTGAAAACTTGCAGAAATGAAGACAACAGATATCTAGTAGTTGTTGTTTAACAATGCCAAATTGATAAGCATAGTAAAAGAAAGCCAAAGAAGCACTATGGTTAACCAGGTCCAACTTTTAGGGATGTCGTAGTGCTCACTCATGTTCACCAGATACTGTTAGAAATAATCAATCCTGTTACGGTGAGACTTGTTCGCTTTCTTAGCTAGCTTCTGAACATCCTATCTCTATGTTAACGTCTTTCTGCAGGTATGAAGTGACTTCTTAAGATGACGGATTCGGTTTTGTTTATTTCTGATACACTGAGCTCTTCTTTTGTGTAACATACTGTATTTGATTTGGGTTATAATATCATAACCGCTAATCTCTTTACACTATATTTGATGGGATGAGCCAGGCCCGTGTAGTAGTGCAACACATGGACAACTCGCGAAAATCTAGACAGCAAGCTATCTTAGTGGATTTTCTCCCTTAAAAAATAGAGTTAATATCGTGTGAGTCAATGGCTCACATATCAGATATTAAACTGATAAGAACAGATACTACACTTGATCTTAGCCAAAAGGCCGAGAAAGGTATGAATTGTAAGTTGGATCCGACGTTTCTTTTATACTAACCGTGTTAGGACGAGCCAATGTTTGGTAACCGATGTGGGACTTTAGATCAGCAAAATGACTTCAAGATTGAGAGTACAAAGATGATTACCCTAATGGCCCGAATCTCCCTATTTCTGAAGTCTACTTCTTAAATATTCAGTCATTTATACATCCCTCGCCAAGTGGATCTTTAAATTTTATATGCCTAGTAACTCAAATTTCTACTTTATGCTTGAACTAGCCTCTGTTACTCTGACCTCAACATTTAAGTTTGTCTTGACTTGAAGAACTACCTGAAAGAAACAACGTTCGTCTTCTCAAACATATCTCACACGACCATTCATCTGTTCCAACAGTTTCCGCGAAAGCTTAAGACCAAAATCATTGGGCGTGACCCACCCATCTCGAGTCTCGAACATATCACTTAGCATTTCCGAAGNTTTTTTTTCCTTTTTTTTTTTTTTTTTTTTTTCTGGGATGTATCATTCTATCATAAAACAACACCGAATGTTAAGTTCAAAGCTCTCAAAATCTGCAAAACGGCTGCATTGTTTAGTTGAAAGTACTTAGAATCTTCAAATCATTTTGCATCTTTCGGACACAACAAACAAAAGTCTGTATTAAGCTTGGCTGCATCTTTCTGTAGTTTTTGATTGTCATTTACCTGAACTGTAGATGGATATACCATCATTGTCAAACAATGGAATCTTTTATGAGAAGTTTGATCTATATTTCATCAACCTCAGGACAAAGGCCAGAGAGGTGTTGGTGTTGCAGAGGGAAGATGATCTTAAAGGCCAGAGAAGCTTGGTCAATAGTTGTTTACTTCTGAATGAATGTGAGACAGCAGCAGCTACAAGTCCTTGTTGATGATGCGTAACATCATTCAGTTATGCAACTTGGCCAATTAGTTTTGATCTTGAATCATCAACATCATTCAGTTTTGTTAGGGTGAGCAAAGTGTATGGCTACTTCGTAGATTAATTTTGGCATTATAAAGTAGGGATCACATAATTAAAAAGTTACAGAAATAAAGAGAACAGACATCCAGAAGTTGTTGTTAAACAATGCCAAATTGATAAGCAGAGTAAAAGAAAGCCAAATAAGAACTGTATTAACCAGGTCCGACTTTAGGGATGTCGTAGTGCTCACTCATGTTCGCCAAATACTGATTGAAATCCTCAATCCTGTTGCGGTGAGACTTGTTCGCTTCCTTAGCTAGCTTCTGGACATCCAATCTCTGTTTCTGCTCTATGTAACGTCTTTCTGCAGGTGTTAAGTGATCATCATCGTGCTGAAACTTCGCATCTTCGCTTGCCTTTTCACTCCCACTTGCTTCTTCACCTTCTCCTCCTTCAATCAATTTACCCAATGATTCTGTGCCTTCTCCTATACTCAAACCCAATTTAGCCAATCAATAACGTATTAAGTTTCCTTTGTCCAAAAATGGTAAGGAATTTTTAAGTCACTGTTATGAGAAGAGAACGGTCATGTCTTACCTTCTATGAGTTCATGTTCGGTAATTTTAACAGCTTCTTCTTCCTGTTTCTTATGCTTCTTCTTCTTTTTCTTTACCCCACCTGCTTTCACATCCAAAGCCTTCCCTTTTAGCTTTAGCTTCCCACCAATCACATTCTCGTATGCTGACATCTCTTGGCTGATAGTAAGATCATAGTACCACAAAAACATAAATTTAATTTACATATTGAAATTTAACTATCCAAGAATGAGATTTCCAGACAATTAACTCTGAAACTTTCTCATTAGTAGGTTCATTAACAGGCAAAACTATGACAGATTGTTCAGCAAGAACATAAAAGCACAAAACATAAATACAGAATTATACAAACTGGAAGCTCAAGAATTGGCGACTTCTTCAAACATTGGTATGGCAAAACTACCCACTAAGCAAACGGAGAGTAAAGCAGCAGCAAAAAAACCAATATTTATTTTACAAAGCTCCAACATTAATAAGCACGCTCAGATTAATACAAATTTATGATCAATCTGCTAAGCATATTTTCCTTCCCAGTGAATCGATCAAAGATACTAGACCTAAGCCTTGAACACGAACTAAGCTTATGGAAACGAATAAGGAGCCATTACATAAACCGTGCAATTCGCAAAAAGCTTTAGTAGATCTACAGTGTATACCCTAATAATCAACCGGGAATCTAAAACCCCGAAGCAAACTCTCCATGATTCCCATTTAAATAAAAACGACAGAAATCCAGAAGCACAATACTCGAAGCTGAAGCATGGATTACTCAAAACCCTAATCAAATCAATCACCTGAAATCGAAAGACGAGTTGCAGAACGCTAGAAAGAGACAAGAGGAGATTTTTCAAACAGATGTAATATAGTGTAGGGGCTTATTTTCAATTTATCAACGTGAATGGCCCTTCAAACGAAAGCCCAATGGGTACATGTTGTTGTTTTTTTTTCTTGCAGCTATATAACGATGTCGTCTTGTTATTTTATTACGCTCGCTTTTTCCCCACTACGAAATAGTAAGGGCTTTCAAATTGGTTCTCCTCTGTAAATCGAAGTCGAGGAGGCCAGAAATTCGAATTATCGCATTTGAAATTGGTTCTCCTGATTCCCTTTATCTGTTCTTTAGAAACCCTAACTTCCGTCGCAGGAACTTTTGCCTACGCCTTGTTGTTGGACTTTTGTTTTCATCGTTGTTTAAATTGAAAATAGTAAATGTCGAGTACAGTATCCTCAAGTGTAGAGCTCTTGAGCCGGTGGAGAAGAATTGAGGAAGACGAAGAGGAGAATGAAGATTCTGACCCTTCTACAGTACGGCTTCTTAACCAGCGCAAAGAACAATGGTTCCTTCTATATCTCTCGCTTTCTCTGATAGATAGTTCATTGTTACATTGACTAAAATGAGATAATCAGACAAAATTCGGCTATTACATTACTCACATTTTAGTCTGCGCTGATGTTTGTTTTCTTTTCTATCTTCTCTAGGTTTACAGATGCATTCAGTTTATTGATATCTTTGCCGAAAGATACTCATATTTGGTGTGGGAATGGGGATGTAATGGGACCTCTACTGGAGACATTTTACAATTTCTTCAAAGATGATAGAGATAATTCGCCCCTCAAGGTTTTGTGGAAGAGAATATCCGAAGAAATGCGGCTTTGTGCCCAATGCATTTGTCAGCACCATCAGACTCAAGAGATGTATGAAAAAGAGTATGAGTGTTCTTCTGTTGGTCCTCTACTTGCTGTGTTGCGAAAACTTGATGAGGAAAGAGTGACTCGGCACTTGCAAGAGGTCAACTCGAGAATAGAAAAAGGAACTTATGATCCAGATCATCATCATGCAGAAGTTGTTAGTGTAATGTATGAGGTACTGTAGTATATGTGGTCTTAGTTTTGGTAATTTGCATTTTCTTTTACTTGAATGATTACTCGATTGTTATATTCATTGATGAATCATTTGTGTTATCACCTGACTCTGATGATTTAATTTGCGTTTTTCTGTTCACTTTAAATCCTTATGTTATATCTATGGTTTACATCCTGGGTTTGGCATAATAACTTGTTCGCCTTTGTTTTGGTGTCAGGTTTTGATGTTTCCGTTCTTCTTTGATGATATGTCCTTATGCGCTGAGTTTGAGAAATTTATAGAGTCAATTGACAACATTCACGAGCTTGCATTTGCTGAGAATCAAGAATTTCCGGTATGTTCATCTGCAGAAGAGAGCTTATTGTGTTACCTACTAAACTAAATCTCTCTGACATGGTATATATACATATTTCATATTTCTAGGGTGTGTATGCACTCCTTTTTCTCAATAGAAGGGTGCGTATAATTGGCTATCGCTTAGCTAGGGCCATGGGAAAACTGAGGTAGTTCATAGCAAATTCTCTTCTCAGGACTGTCGTTAGTGCTAGTGAAATTTTGCTAGCTATCATGTATGTGATGTTATCTGCATGGCAGGTCAGCAGCCCAGTTGGAGCGCCTCCAGCCATTGCTCAAGAAATTCATTGGTATTTTGGAGATGGAGGGACTACCTTCTGCATCTCAGGAACCAAGGCCGAGAATTTATCTAGACCGCTCATCTATATGGCTTGGGATGACATCATTGTAAGAGTTAGTGACTAAATCTACCCTTATAATTTACTCCTTTTACTGTTTTCAATACCTTTCTTCGTTTGCTGATTCCTGAATCTTTATGCTTCTTAAAGGCTCGAGTTCTTGGAAGGCCCTGCTTTTGAAGAGGGGATACTAGAACCGTATCCCATTTTTGTTGATACAGTATTGAATCATATAAGCGGTGATTCACCTGAATTTTCTCTGGCTGTTAATTGCCTAAAAGAGCTATTTAATACACTTGGTATGGTAACCAGCTTCGTTTTGTAAAGTATAATTTATCGTGAAGCTCTATATTATGATAGTTGACACACTCACATATGATGTCTCAAAGGTTGTAAGCTCTGGATTAGGTCTACCTTGTCCCCAAGCGTGATGCGGAACACACTGTTGGGTCAGTGTTTCCATACAAAAGCTGAGAAGATCCACAAAGCAATTTTTGATCTTTTCCAGCCATTGTTACAGGCAAGCTTGCTTATATATGATTTCTCTAATGAGACTGAGATGATTTAATTTACTTACCGTGCCATATTATGCATATCATGTTTGTCCAGTCTCTTGAGGCTTTGCGAGATGGTGAGCATGAAAAGCAACGTAGACACTTTCTCTACTTTCTTCTTCATCAAGTCCCAGTCAGCAGTAACTTCAGTGTTTTAGCAAGAAGAATTGGTCACAAGGTAGTTCTAGTTTGTATTCGCTAACACACTTCTATGACAATTTTTATCGTGGAATGAAGCTCTTTTATTTTCTTCTTTTGACCAAACTTTGGATTTTATTTTCAGATTGCTCTTCTTATTGTACTCAGAGGTTACAAGATGAACCCACCTTGCCCTCCTTTTGAGTGTGCACACATGTGGTTAGCATAACTGGGCCTATCTTCTCTTTTGCAGCTGTTTGTTGTGTCTGTTAATGTTTCATCCTTGGTTTTGAATGTCTTTCAAATACATTTGGGACCCAATACTTTTCAGTTTTCATATGACATGAAGGATAATAAGCAAAGTATTCTTAATATATATTTAAATATAATATAGATATATATTAGCAGTGTTTTCCCCGCAATTTGTACGTTGCTATTTCTAGATGCTTGTTATCGTGATAATCGTATGTGGAGAAGACATAAAGATCACAAAATTATGCTTGCAGCATGTCTTTTTCATTGCTGTGTTCGATTTATCTTCCCATTCATTTTTGTATGTTAGGTAAGTACAATACGTTTTCTGATAGACATCTCATGATAGTCGATTGATTTAACAGGGGTCCATCTCTTGTGTCGTCATTTAAAGATTCTTCGCTTCATATTTCATTGCGACAACCTGCTATTGATCTTGTCCAAGCGATCTTGGTATCTGATGCAGCGGCCTTACTTGTTTCGCTGCTACGTACTAATACTGGTAAATATATGGGCACTGAGGTACATAATGATGATGATGACAGTACTGTTCCCTTTTCCCATACTGCCGAAGATGTACGTGATCGACCTTGGAGTGACTTTACCCAACAGAGCAAAAGTACTCTTGAGGAATGCAAAGAGTGGATGTGCATTCCGATGCTGTGGATTACTACTCTCACAAATACCAATCTTCTAAACCTTCCAGTATCGCTATCCCAAGCAGTATTTTGGTCTCGTTCACGTTTTTGTTTGGTGGAATCTGAAAAGATTGATGAAACGACAGTCGATATAGAAACTTGGCTTTCATCTTTTGCTGTTGAAGTCAAAGGCACGCTTGGATGGAAGGTAGCAACAGGATCCGATGATGGGGGACCAGGAAAGGAGTCCAAAAACTCTGTGAAAGTATCAAAGATGTGTGTTATGTTAATACGAACATTGAAGAGGTATTTTCCATTTCACTGTTGTGATAGGAAAGCTGTTAAGTCTCTATAATGCTTTTTACTAGTGAGGCTTTTGGGTTTTAATATTTTTATTTTGTAGATTGACCACTTGTTATCTGCTCCAAATGAGTGAAGAATGTCGAAAACAGTGGACCTGGGTACCAGGAATGGGAGAAAGCTTCATTCTTTCTCTTTCAGACCCAGATGATGTATGCAACGACCTGAAATGATTGTTGGACCATCTCAAGAGATGATTACTTGATATTTATAATTCTATATTTGGTTCAATTGTGTGTAAAGTTGAGCAAAGTCTACTGTTGTTTTCTTAACAGAATATAAGGCAGTTTGGAAAATCTATGCTGGAACATGTTTCAAATACCAGAGGTCTTTCTTGTGGGCTGAAGTTTCTCTGCTCTCAAAGTTCACACCTCCATTCTGTTTATTCCGGAGTTAGACATGTTTTGCAGCAGGTAGGCAGCAGCTAATTTTCCTTCAACTTATACGAGGATGTGCATATCAAAAATACACTCACTATCCACTCTAAAGTTTGCCTCATGGAATGCATGTTTAGTAACAATTTGCATTTTTTTTTCTGCTCTGTATGTCTTGTTATTCTTAAGCTTTAGTCTTTGCTGAGGCTACACGTCTACCCTTTGCACTATATCAACTGAAAGTCTAGGCTGAGCATTTCACAAACTATTTGTGAGGTTCAGTTCCTAGTCATGAATGTCTACATTTTTCTCCTGTGAGATTTATGTCTGCCTTGCAACTGCTCTTATATCTGTTTTTCCTGTTTTGGCAGGTTCATTTGAGTTCTGTCCTACAGAGATTTCAGATCCTGCACCATTTTTTCTTTTTATTATTTAAGTTGTTGAAGGAAGAGTATGTGGCCAATACTGACGGAGTGAAGAGTTCGGCAGGGGGGTTTTTGAGGCAGCCTGACTTTAATTCTTTGCTTGTGAGTGAGGGCACATATCCCTTGGTTGCTAGCTCGGAATTGCAGAGGTTTCACTACTTGCTGGCGGAAGCTGCGTGGGGTGCAATAAGAAAGTGCTTAGTTGAGGGAAAGGCTTTCATCCATCAAAGTCTTTGCCAGGTATTGTTTGAAAGTTCTCGTGGTGATGCTTGGTGATATTTCGATTGCTTGTTGTTTATTCTACTGTCCTTCTTAGTTGTCAGCTTTGAGCCATATGTGCTTCGTAAGAGTTGAGTCAGGTTTTCTTTGCTAAAGTTCCATTCTATCTAATTTAGCAGATGACATGTGTACGTTTGCTTGAGATTCTTCCTGTCGTTCTGGGAAAATTTAGAGTAAGCCATGAAGAGTCCTTTGATACTAGAGGAACTTTGAAAGACGTGTCTGATCATAAATGGCTTCGTGATTTCATTGATTGGGGAAGGTCACAACTAAAAGTTGTTGTTGCGTACTGGAGACGAGCAGTAGAGGCTTTGCTAGACATCTTACAAGGATCAAAGAGTGACGCCTGTTCCTCGGCAGTCCAGAAAATCAGACGTCTTCTATCATCTGGTAAGTGGTTTCCTGCTTGTCCATAGTTGGCATTTTAGAATTATTTTTCTCAGGTGATACAGCTCATATTTCCCGTCCTTTTTTCAATTCAGATGATGTTGACATCGAGCAATTAGCAGAACAAGTCTCACGCCTTGTTGCCAAGGCAAATGAGTGCCAGATTCTTGAACCTGTTGATGCTGTAGGCAAAGTACTAGATAATATGGTGGACCTTACAGTGGATGAGACAGAAAAGGAATCATTGAAGAATTTACCTAGTCAGCATAATTCTCATCAAAGTAATATCAATAAAACTCTTCCACCTAACAAAAGCAGCTCACAGGTCACTCTGAAAAAGAGTACTTCTAGTATTGATGTTTCGAAGCTTTCAGCGTCAGTTCTCTCAGAGGGAGATGTTACACTTAGCTCCAGCAACATTGTCAGGGATCTTCCCACCACAAACGCTGTACCAAGCAAGGATGCTAGTATGAGTAGGGAAGCAGAAAAAAGACATACTGTGGAAGATCCTGTTTCATCTGAAAACAGAGCTAATCTGAAGAAGGCTACCGATGAACTCGTGCCTCGTGGAACTTCAAAAGAAGCCCAGAAATCTAGCGTTCCCAACACAAAAGGCGTGGAATTGAGAAAGGTTGTAAAGGAGACGGAGGTTGATCCACTGGACTTGGCACTTAAATCACTGAAACCGCAGTCATTACCCCTGACAAAACTAGGGCCTATTGCTCCCAAAAGACAAGTCATTCAACTTTGTGCACCTGTCAATAAGAAATCCGATCGTTGGCAGAGGCAAGAAGCCGGATTCAAAAGATTCAGACCACCAAAGCTTGAAGATTGGTTTAGAAAGATTTTGCAAATAGACTACTTTGCAATAGTAGGATTGGCATCAGCGAAGAAAGATGAAAATCAGAATGTTGGAAAGTTTAGGGAAGTTCCTGTGCGCTTTGATTCACCTGAGCAGTATATACAGATTTTTCAGCCGTTGGTTCTGGAGGAGTTTAAGGCACAGTTGCAAAGTTCCTTCCAGGAGATATCGTCACTGGACGAGATATATTATGGTGTTCTGTCAGTTTTATCGATTGAAAGGGTTGATGATTTTCATTTTGTTCGTTTTATGCAAGATGAAAATGATGGCTCCAACTCGAAGAGTTTCTCTGAGAATGACTTGATTCTGTTCACAAAAGAGCATCCAGAAAACAGTACTGTTGGTATTAATATGATGGGAAAGGTATGTAGTATTTTGTATTGCTTGCATGCGCTTGATAACGTAGAATTCTGAATGCAACCATCATGATACTATAGTTATTTGGTGTATTCTGATGGCTGGTCCGGAGCTTCACTAGAATTTGATTTACTTAGGTTTTATATAAGTTAAAGTTGAAGCCATCATTTTCTAATACTTGAATACAGTTGTTGGATATATACAATAAGATGGAATGATCAGGATGAAGATTAATTACCTTGCTGTTTCTTAGGTGGAAGGACGGGAATGGGATGACAAAAAACGCTCCAGCATTTTGAATGTACGCTTGTATCTTCTGAACGCGTCTTCACGTCTGAATCAAGCTAGAAGGAATCTCTTGGAACGTAGCCAGTGGCATGCAAGTCGCATTCTCAACATTGCATCTCAAATTCGAGAATTTCAAGCTCTGTCATCCATAAAGAATATTCCTGTACTTCCTTCGATTTTAAGTCCTATGAGTAGTTCTAATTATGATTCCGAAGTTAAAAGATCAGATCTGCGTACACTACCACGTCCTCTACAGCAAATACTCATATCATCATTTAATGAGAGTCAACTCCAGGCTATTAGTGTTGCTATTGGCTCATCCAATTTGATGAAAGACTTTGACATTTCACTAATTCAAGGTCCTCCAGGTTAGTTATTTTCTCTCCTTGTCAACAATAATTAATATATGTGTAATATGTTTTGATAGAGAGGGTAGCATTAAATAATGATCAGAGTCTGTAAGCTTGAGCTTCAATGAATGCAATTTTTTTTTGTTTTTTAGGTACTGGCAAGACTCGCACTATTGTTGCCATCATTAGTGGTTTGCTTGCATCCGTTATATATAAAGCCAGTGACAAGGGCAATTTTGACCAAGATCATAGTTCAACTTCTAGACTGAGAATGAATCCGAGTGTCGCTATTGCAAGGGCATGGCAAGAAGCCGCTCTGGCTAGACAGCTGAATGATGATGGGGAAACAAATAAAAAGGTAACAGAGAAGATTGGTAGGGGAAGGGTGCTGATCTGTGCTCAGTCAAATGCTGCAGTTGATGAATTAGTTTCAAGAATAGCCAGTTTAGGCATATATGGCAGGGATGGGAAGATGTTCAAACCTTATCTTGTGAGAGTTGGAAATGCAAAAACTGTTCATCCAAATTCAATGCCCTTCTTTCTAGATACCCTTGTTGATCAGCGTTTGGCAGAGGAGAGAATGCGGATTAACGAATCTAAGAGTAATAAGGGTGCAGATTCTTCTGCATTACTGCGCTCTAATCTAGAGAAGGTCGTTGATCAGATCACACATTTTGAAGCTAAGCGTGCAAACTTAAATCAGGAAAGCTTAGACGCCAAAGATAAGCTGGGGACTGAACACCACAATAAAGAAGATGATGGCAAGCCAATGTCTGATGCAGAGCTAGGAATAAGATTGCGGAGGTTATATGAGCAAAAGAGAAAAATTTACAAAGATCTTGGTGCTGTTCAGGCTCAAGAGAGAAAAGCTAACTCTGAAATTAGAGCATTGAAACATAAGTTGCGGAAGTCCATTCTTAAAGAAGCTCAAATAGTTGTTACAACACTAAGTGGTTGTGGAGGAGACCTGTACAGTGTGTGTGCCGAATCTTCATCAGCCCATAAATTTGGCAGTCCGTCTGAAGATAATTTGTTTGATGCCGTAGTGATTGACGAAGCAGCTCAGGTAAATATTCTACATGCTTATTTTGGCGTAGGTATTCTTGCTACAACTCATCAGTACTTTGTTTTTGTTGCTTTACAGGCTCTGGAGCCTGCTACCTTGATTCCACTACAGCTGTTAAAGTCCAGAGGAACAAAATGTATAATGGTGAGATTGTTCACTTGTGTCGCAGAATATTTGATCAGATCCGCAGATTTATCTAATAAAGACGCTTACTATTACAGGTTGGAGACCCAAAGCAGCTTCCAGCAACTGTTCTCTCGAACGTTGCAAGTAAATTTTTGTATGAGTGCAGCATGTTTGAACGTCTACAAAGGGCTGGGTATCCTATCCTTATGCTTACCCAGCAGGTACACTATATAATTTTTTTTTTTTAATGAAGTTTCCTTTTATCATTATTTACTCTTCGTTGTGTTTAAAGGATGAAAAGTTTTGATTTATACGGAAAAGTGTGGCTGTGTCTGGAATTTGGGCTTACACTTTGTCTGCTATAAACAGTATAGGATGCATCCAGAGATTTGTCGATTCCCGTCTATGCACTTCTACGACAACAAATTACTAAATGGTGTCGACATGTCAAGCAAATCAGCCCCGTTTCATGAGAGTCATCATCTTAGTCCATATGTTTTTTATGATATCGTTGATGGACAAGAGAATCGAAGTGGGGATTCTAGCTCTGTGTGCAATGAACAAGAAGCTGAAGCTGCTGTTCAACTGCTTAAATATTTCAAGAAGAGGTCTTTAATCATCTTAAGCTTTCAGTTCACACATGTTTTAGAAGATTTTTATAATATTATCTCACTGGCTAGCTCGGTTCTTACAGATATCCGTCTGAATTTGTCGCTGGAAGGATTGGCATAATTACTCCTTACAAACGTCAACTTGCAGTTTTGCGCTCGCGTTTCACTGGTGCATTTGGGGCTCAAGTAACAGCAGATATGGAACTGAATACTGTGGATGGCTTTCAGGGCAGAGAAGTTGACATATTAGTGTTATCAACTGTCAGAGCTACAAATTCTGCTCCTGATGGGATCAATCAAAGTCGGATTGGTTTTGTTGCAGATGTTAGACGTATGAATGTTGCTCTCACAAGAGCCAGACTCTCCCTTTGGGTTTTGGGTAACACACGAACCTTGCAAAGAGACTGTAACTGGGCGGCTCTGGTGAAAGATGCAAAAGAAAGAGATGTCATCATACCAGTTAAGAGACCATACAACTACATGTTTGGCGAGAAAAAGACGGAACAGAACCATTTTGAGAATCTTCCAAAGAATTATCCCGAGTCTGAGATACAGCATTCGAACCGCAAAGAGCAGAGAGCAGAGACATCTTCTGATAGAAAGATGAAGAAATTTGATAAAGATGCTGTGCCTCTCTCATCAAAAAGTTCAGAGAGCAAGCGCAGCAGACGAAAAGCGAAAGAAGAAGCTTCTTCTCAAAGGGAAAAACTGGCTGCAACTAGTGAGAATGTAACATCCGAAGTTAATCCTAGACGGAACCAAGAAAAGAAAGAAAAAATGAAAAGAAGAGACAAAACTAGTGTGACACCGACGAACACAGATGTAGATGGTCCGAAGGATGAAGATCCACATGCGTCCAAAAAATCTAAGAAGTCTTCATCAAAGCTTGACAGTAACAAGTGGGCAAATCCTCCTGATGAAACTGGACAGAAAGATAGGCAAAAAAGCAAAGGTAGTGCGTCTAATCAAGGAGGTGTTGAAGATACGATATCCAAACGAAAACAACAGCGTGAAGCTGTTGCTGCCATTCTAAATTCATCTCTGATTCCTTCACATAAGCCCAAACCTCCAAAGCGACCATTGTCCCCTAGTTTAACCACAGACAGTCACAAAAGACCGCCTAAGGCGATCAAAGGTAAGTTTTCTAAACATATGTAAACTTTTCATAAATGATGTCTTAATGCTGAAACCTTTCACTTCACGCTTCTTATCTGCAGAGTCCACCAAGAACAATAGTAAACAAAAATGACAAACATACAACTAATTGTGAACCAGTTTGCTAATTGCCTGTTCTCTTAGTAAGTTTTCTACATTTCTCTGCCATAGGTTCTCACTTGTACGAACTCTGAAACTAAGCCGTGAGAATTTTTTCTGCCAACTCCAGTTACATTATTTTGGCTGTAAAGTGTAAATATAATTTTTATATAGTAAAAGCAAGTCCATTTTATATTGATTTTGTTAAATCATTAGGAAAATTAATCGGGATGTTTTTTCTTTGTAATGCGGTTTTTTCGTTCCAACAGTACAAAAAGTGAAGTCACTAATACTCAATATCTCTATTCCAACACCGGGAAAAGGACATTACTCATAAGAAGGATATTTGTTTCTAACAATTTAAGAAGCAGATGACGGATCCGTCCCGCTCTTAACAGCGGACCAAATTTGGCCGATGCTTCTGGTAACATTGGGCCAGACGGCGTTAACTCCGTTAAGTGCCGCACCAGAAGCTAACCCTAACACGAAAGTCTCAACGTATCCAGGCTTCGTCTCCAGCTTCGCGTCGACGACGGCAAGCCTTCCACTAATGGCGTCGATTTTCCTGGCGTCGGTTAAAAGCTTATCCTTACTAGAGGCATTTCTGGAGGACGAAATGACTCGTACGAGCGCGTTTTGTAGGTCTTCGATGACCTTAATCGAAGCTTCTGCTGGTTCCAGTCCTCGTTTCTCGTAGTGAGAAATTAGTTCCGTCGGAGTTGGGAATTTCTTCGATTTCTGCTTCTGTTCTGCTCTATTTTCCTCCGCTGCGTTCGGTGTCGCTGGTTGCTTCATCTTCTTCTCCAAAGAAACAAACGGAATTTGATTCTCAACTTTTTCAAGTACAGCTCGGAGGTGGAGGTTGAGATGGAAAGATAATTATTTGTTAGATAATTATTTGTTATATATTTCAACTTCACATAAGAATAGCCTTCGTGGACTTTCTGTTGGGCCCAAGCCTATAAATATAACGAAATTAGCAGATTTCTTTTTTTCAACCTTATCCCTTTTATATTGGGGAAACTGTCAATTAACCAACAAAATTGGACTGAAATTAAATTACTAATTTTCTGTTAACATTAAAAAAACACTAAAATTTGGATTGCTTTGGCCAATTGAACATTCTGAAAATCTCCAGTTTAAAATTTTTCTAAATTCGAAAGCTAAATTAGTTTTTGAAAATTTGATTCACCTCTTTCATTTTAATGAAACTCTAAGCTTAATTTTACTCATTATTTTAAAATTAATTCAAATTTAATTTTTTAATACACATATCTATAAGTTTGAAATTTAAATTTGGATAAAAATCACCATCAATTAAAAAGAAGAGTATCATCAATTACGTATCTAAACAAGTTGTTGGAAATTCCAGCAATCATGACTAATAAAAAATTAATTGAATTGAAGAATCCAAAATAATCTGTCTAGCATATTGAAACTCTGAATACAAAAGAATGACTAAAAGGCAATTATTATCAACCTAAGAAAAGAAGCTATAGTCACTCATCTCTTTGACAAAAAAAATCACTCATCCAAGACATAATCAAACCCATAAACATCTTAAGTTCATGACAAAGAGAAAACGGTATATCCAAAAGAATAAACTATAGGAAAAATCACACTAGAAAACTAGATAGTAAAAACAAAAAACAAATAGTAAACTAGACAATAATATGAAACAAAAGATGAAACTGATCATCATCGTTGTGAAACTGATCACTACAAGATAACAAGGCACTTTCCTACCACCGATTTCGTCGGTTTTCGTAAGAAAAAGGTCAAAACTGACCAAAACCGACCGAAAAAAGTGGTTGCCAATCGATGGTCGGAAATGACGTGGTCGTGAGTTTTGGTCAGAAAATACCGACGATAAGCAACAAAAGAAATCGTCAAAACGTAATCGGTTTACATCGGTTTAACAGTGCTCGATTTTCGTGGGTATATGAGTGGTGGGTTTTCGTGGGTTTATTAGTGGTCGATTTTCGTGGGAAATTAAGTGGACGGTTTTCATGGGAAAAATTAACCAACGAAAACCGACCACCGTATTAAAAAATTTAATTACGTAAATATTTAATTATGTGGTCGGTTTTCGTTGGTTAATTTTGCCCACGAAAACCGACCACTTATTTATTTTTTTATTTTAATTAAATTTAATAAATATGGTCGGTTTTCATTGGGTTTCTTTACCCACGTAAACCGACCACAAGGAATTAAAATACAAAAAAAATAATTCTTGTCAAATATTTATAATTAAGAATTCCAATACTAATTTTTTTTTACAATATTTATGTCCGAAACCTAAAATCTAGGGTCCTGAGTCTCGCTAT
>OVBA01002599.1:25000-33163 GCA_900406435.1 Lepidium aucheri | reverse complement strand
TCTACGACTAGTGGTGTGAGGAATCTGAGCCCTCCTAAGTGCTCTGTACCTCTCACTCTTTGCCTAGAATATCATTACATCAAATTTCATCAATCAAAATCTCCAAATTAAACACTTAAAAACCAAATGCTCTGTATATTTCACCTTAAATACTGAGGAAGTCCTACTCTTAGCCCAATAGCTCCAAAGTTGAACAGATCGAATGTTGCTTGGTTTCAGAGTTCTATTCTCTCTGTGTTACTTTTTGCATCTCGCAATTGTGATACAAGCCTTGACTTTCCAGATCGCCACAAACAACCCATCTGTTTGAAGACTGAATCTTTTTGCCACTCTTCTTTCTAATCAAACCTCGCCTGCAGTAATGGATGCAAAGGTCACACATTATAATCCTTACAAAGACATATATACAATAGACTTAAGTGCACCTTCTACCTGAATTTCCTCCCATAGCGTGTCCTTTGTCTGCTTATCAAGATTCCTCCAATCATCAAGAAGTATAGTCACGTGTTTACGTACAAGGGGACCAAGGAACGATGACAGCGTCACTGATCCAGGACCTACATGTTCGCCAAACTCAGTGAATGACACGGAAACCTTCTCTTGAGGATCCTTGGCCACTTTACGCATCTTTGTGCGTCCTCTTTTCTTCTTTTGGTTTCCATCACATGACGGTGCTTTTGCTCCTTCAATTACAGATCCTGAAATGCCATTCACAGCTTCCATGTCAGCTTCTGTCGGCTGAGAAGGTTCTTCAGGAATTCCATTCTCAGCTTCTATAGGCTGAGAATGTTCTTCACCAATGCCATTCTCAACTTCTGTAGGCTGAGAATGTTCTTTAGCCATGCCATTCTCAGCTTCTCTAGAATGAGGAAGAGTTTCATCCTCTTCAATTTCTACCTCTGGAACTTCTTCACCAACATCTTTTCCCACTGCTACTTCATCACCATGAACATCCTTCTCATGAAAGTTGTTCTGAACTTCTATCTCAGGAACTTCTTTCTGAATAACATCTTCAGAAACCTTTGTTCCTTCTTTTTCAGCACCTTCTTGCCTTATTTCAAGGTTTTCTTCTTCAATAGCACCTTCTTTGGACTTATTTAACTTACGGATTTTGGTTTTGACCGGACTAATGATTTCTGCTTCTGTTTCTAAACCTTGGTAACGTCTGCTTCTTCTAACCTGTTGCACACATCCTCCTCGTGTCTTCGGCGCCATGTTAATTTGTTCCTAAAGAAAACAAAATCACTACTTGGTTCTCACTGTAAATTGTAAAATGGAAGACAATACAGATCTATTAAGATAATAAGCAATCGATTAATTTTTATGAGCATGCAAGTTACAATTAAAGATAAATGGAAGATCGAGACAGAGATCAAAGAACATGAGATTCATAGAAGACTATCCGAGGGTTAATAGAAGACGAACATGATATTGAAAGAGGACGATTCCGAAAGGGATGAACGAAGAACACCCAAAATTATTTTGGGAGAGAAATGAGGAAATGGATTATTTTGTTTTAATGAAAATGAGTATAAAGGGGTCAACTCTTTTGTTTGGTCAAAATATTTTCTTCCCCAAAAATTTTCATTTCGCGGGTTTAATAAAAAAATAAGCGGTACAGGATATCATAACGTTTATTCTTTCTCAGTGCTATAATACGAAGATCAAAAACCCAATAAAATAGGCGCTTGCGAATTTCATTTTGCCGCTCCAAATATAATAGCGTTTTAGTTAAAGAAACGCTATTATATTTCCAGCCACCAACATACAATAGCACAATCTTCTTCTACGCTATCTACATTGCTATTAAAACCCTTATTTCCTATGGTGTTGTACCGATTTGGCATTAGGCCTGATATTATCCGCATTTGTATTTAAACATTTTCTATTAAATAAAAGGAGTAATTTCAAGAAATGCTTTTTTTGATATGCCTCTTTTCAAAAAGTGTCACTTCAAAAAGTACCCCTTCATTTTAAAAAGTACCCAAAGAAAAGGGTAAATTTTGAAAAAGGACATGTGAAAAAGGGTATTTTTGAAATTCTCCCAAATAAAAATTGCATGTTTTTACATACGTAACATGAGTCACTCTGATATTTGACGTATCCTGTGCCAACACAACTCGTAATCGCGGTATGGGTTGTAAAGCCTTAGGCCACCCACGGTTGCGAGCTCAACGAGGAGAAACGAGCTCAACGAGCTACCAGATACTGCTCCCTCACACAAACTCCTTGCCCCAACAGTCGAGGCACCGTTCCAAACGCATTCAGGCGATCGTAGAAAAGACAGGAGGACCCTCATACGCTGAACTCGCAACGAGTGTCGAGGACTCCTACTCATTAATTCTACTAGGTACAAAATGGCTGAGCTCGCTCTTAATGAGGGGAAGGCAAATCTTGTCAGAACAGAGACGGTGAATGTAGCGCCCTGCTCCCGTTTTCTCGCAAGTCGGCATACAGCCAACCAAAACGGTCAGGAGATGCCACAAGCCCACACTCGGTATGTTGTGTTTGTTGTCATTCTTGCTTTGAACATCGGATAGCCTCCATGCTTTGGTCCCTCCCACTGATATGTGCGCGGTGCGATGGATAGGTCGTTTTGGTAGTGCGACCGAGTTGTCCTCTTCACTCGCTCTGCTTGTATTCACCGTATGTTAAATGTCCCAGTTTCCATAAACTCCCCAAACTTCATCTACTCCATTCTTGCTTGCCATTTTCCGATTCCTTGTCTTTTTCATTGTCGCCTTTGTATTGAATCCTCGGTTTTCTTTCGCGAGTGTTAGGTTTGTGTTGAAGGAAAGGAAAGAGGATGAGAGGAGGAAAACGAGGATACAAAAAGATTTTATGCTTCCAATGGAGGAGACATTTTTGTGAGTTGGAGCATCTTTGATCCCGAGATTTGATTTAGGCCTTGACCTCATCACGGTCCTTGATTTCAAATTTGAAATGCTTGACCGATTCTACACTATTAGATTTGTTTGACTATCCTTTCTTCTGGGAATTACAAATTGACCGGTGGGGACAATTGATGAGCTGGACTTTTAGACACCTGGCTGTACTTGCGTTGCTAGAAAACCAGTACCCTCAGTCCTTTCCCTCAGTGTCCTCACTTTTAAAACTCGCATCTTTTGCCTTTAATCCTTTGAAGCTGGTCTACGCCTGATGGACACTCCTTCAATCAAAAGACAAATACATGAAGAGATAAAGGTTATTAAAACTAAAGTCTATACAAGGATATCCATGGGACTTCCTCCCAAGTGAGCTTTTTTATAGTTTCAAGCTCGATTATCTCCTCGTTCAAGACTAATGCGGTTCGTCAAGGACTGCAATAGTCTTCTCCGGTATTTCCTCGGTTCCCACATAAGGTTTAACCCTATGCCCATTCACCATGAATGGTTCCCTGCTTTTGCTAATAAAAGTTATTGCTCCTAGCAGTAGAACCTCCTTAACCTCAAATGGACCGGTCCACCTTGATTTTAGTTTTCTGGAGAATAATTTTAGTCTTGAGTTGAATAGTAGCACACGGTCTTGAGCTGAAATCACTTTTTGTGCTATCTTTTATCATGGAGAGCCTTCATTCTTTCCTTGTAGATTTTGGAGCTCTCATAGACATCAATCCTTATTTCCTCTAACTCGTGCATGTTGATCAACCGTCTTTCTTGGGCTGTCTTCAGATCGAAGTTCAGTAGTCTTGTTGCCCATACCGCCTCATATTCAATCTCCACCGGGAGGTGACATGACTTGTCATATAGTAGCTAAAACGGTGTTCTTCCTATTGACGTCTTGTAGGCGGTTCGGTATATCCAAAGGGCATCGTTAAGTTTAGTTGCCCAATCTTTCTTCGAAGCAAAAACTATCCTTGTGAGTATGGATTTGATTTGCTTATTGGATACTTCCACTTGCCCGCTGGTTTGAGGATGATAAGGTGTGGCTACCTTGTGTTTCACCCCATAGTTCCTAAGTAAACTCTCAAATGCCTTGTTGATGAAATGTGATCTTCCATCACTAATCACAACTCGTGGAACTCCAAATCTAGGGAAGATGATGTTCTTGAACAACTTAATCATTACCCTTGCATTATTTGTTGGACTTGCTACCGCTTCTACCCATTTGGAGACATAATCTATGGCTACCAAGATGTAAGTGTTTCCGTGTGAAGGTGGGTTGAAGGGTCCCATGAAGTATATTCCCCAACAATCAAACACTTCGATGTGCAAGATCAGTCTTTGAGGCATCTTATTTTGTTTTCCTATATTCGCCATCCGTTGACAAGGGTCACACTTTGATATGAATGCTTGAGCGTCCTTGAACATGGTAGGCCACCAAAAACCGGCTTGCAAAATCTTCTGAGCCGTTTTGAAAGATGCAAAATGTCCTCCATATGTAGACCCATGGTAGTGTTCTAAGAGTCCTTGAACCTCCTCTTCAGCCACACATCGTCTAAACACACAATCTGATCCTCTCTTGTATAGATACGACTCATCCCAAAAATAGTGATTTAGGTCTCTAAAGAACTTCTTCTTTTGGTACCCTTCCAAACTCGTAGGTATCTCTCCTACCACAAGATAATTTACCAATTCAGCATACCAAGGGAGCATTGATCAAGCAAACTGCATTTTCCGTGGAGGCTCTTCATTCTGGTCAACCTGTCTCCCCTCGGTGTTGACTACTGCGAGTTGTACCGGCGAGGCTTTACCCTTTCATTTCCGTCTGGAGGTTTGAAGTGCCATCAGCTGTTCTTCAGGCATGATGTCATTTATTGGGACTGAGTCTTTTACCATCATTCTTGATAAGTGGTCAGCTACACTATTCTCTATACCCGGTTTATCCACTATCGCCATATCAAAATCTTGGCAAAGAAGTATCCATCTAAGAAGCCTTGGCTTTGCATCCTTTTTCTTCATGAGGTATTTCAACGCCGCATTGTCGGTATGGTCGATGACCTTAGAACCAACTAGGTAGGACCTAAATTTCTCAAATGCAAAGACAACAACTAGCAGTTCCTTCTTAGTTGTTGCATACTTGATTTGGGCATTGTCAAGTGTCCTACTTGCATAGTAAATGACATTCAACTTCTTGTCTTTCTTTTGTCCAAGGATCGCTCCTACCGCATAGTCACTAGCATCACACATGATCTCAAATGGTAGAGTCCAATCTGGTGCTTGGATAATAGGTGTTGAGACGAGTGCTGACTTGATGGTTTTAAAGGCTTCCATACACTCGTCATCAAATGAAAACTCTGCCTCTTTGCATAACAGGCGAGTGAGCGGCCGAGCTATCTTTGAAAAATCCTTGATGAACCTCCTATAAAACCCGGCATGACCCAAGAAGCTTCTAATGTCCTTTACCGTCTTTGGGGGTTGTAACTGAACCATGACATCTATCTTTGCCTGATCAACGTTAATCCCTTTCTCAGAAATCTTATGTCCCAAAACGATCCCTTCCTTGACCATGGAGTAGCATTTCTCCCAATTAAGTACCAAGTTGGTCTCCACGCACTTGCTCAATACCATGCATAGATTTGACAAACAAGAGGAGAAGGAGGAGCCATAGACGGAGAAGTCATCCATAAAGACTTCACCATCTCCTCGATTAAATATTGAATATAGACATCATGTAACGTTGAAAATTTTCAGGAGCATAACAAAGTACAAATGGCATTCGTTTATAAGTAAAAGTTCCATAAGGGCAAGTAAAGGTTGTTTTCTCTTGATCATCTAGGTGTATAGGGATTTGAAAGTATCCACTATACCGGTCTAGAAAGCAATAATACTTGTGGTTAGCTAGACGTTCTACCATTTGATCAATGAAAGGCAATGGGAAGTGATCTTTCATAGTAGATGAGTTGAGTCTCCTATAATCTATACACATCCTATGCCCCGTTATAGTTCTAGTTGGTATCATTTCATTTTTATCATTTTTAACCATAGTGATACCTCTCTTTTTGGGGACACAATGAACTGGTGAAACCCACTTGCTGTCAGAGATGGGATAGATTACATCCACATCAATAAATTTAAGGATTTTCCATTTTCACGACTTCTTTGAGGTTTGGATTTCTTCTTTGGGACTCTACACTAGAAGGAGACTCATATTCTAAGTGAATTCTATGCACACAAAAGCTAGGTGAGGTTCCTTTAAAATCCTCAAGATAATACCTTATAGCTCTCCTAAAGCGTTTAAGTTTGGATAGCAACATTTCAAACTCTTTATCATTCAAGGCATCATTAACAATCACGAGGTATGTAGAATTAGGTCCTAAGAAAGCGTACCTTAGCCCAGCGGGAAGCATTTTTAATTCCACTTTTGGTGCCTTGAGCTCGGACCAATCATCTTGAATTCCCTTAAGGGTCTCCTCGGTGTTATTCACTGCGAGGTGCATGACCGAGTGCTCAGCTGATTCGTGGACTGTTGTTTGTGAGAGGGTTGAGACTAGTTCTTCCACTTTCATATCCTTGAATTCTAACTCTACCAGCTCTCCAATCACAACTGAGCTCCTTGGTGATTGATAAGTATCCAAGAGTGCCCTATAGAGTTCTGCTTCAATCCATAAATACCCATCTTGAGTAGGCGCAGTTAGTGAAACTTGCAATTGGTCTTTTGTGAGCAATTCCTCAAGCAGCTCATCTTTAAGATCGTCCGTCTCTTGGATCCAAAAGGCTGATTGTCAATAGTGGGTTTCCTGAACACACTTTCGATGTGGAACTTCATTTTGATGTCTTCGCCCAAGTTAAGCTCTATAGTTCTATTCCTCACATCAATCAAAGCTCCAGCTGTGGCTAAGAAGGGTCTACCAAAAAGTAAAGGGTCTTTTGATTTTTGATCCATCTCGAGCACAACAAAATTTATTGGGATTTGCATTCCTCCCATATTAACCGGTAAATCTTCAAGCATTTCATGTGGTATCTTCCTAGATCGGTCGGCAAGTATCAATGAGATTTTGCATGCTTTGAATATTCGAATCATAATCTTTTTGCAACCAAGAGGAGCATAAGACTTATCAAGGCTCCTAGATCACACAAGCAATTGTTGAAGGATAGCATTCCAAGAGAGCACGGGATAGTAAAGGTACTGGGGTCAGCTAACTTTTTGGGTGCTTCCTTCCTTAAGATGATTGCACTAATCTCATGTGTTAGTATCACTTCTCTTTCAATTAGCGGTTAGCAGTCACCACCTCCCAGAATTTGATTAATTTATTTATTCCTTTTCTACATGTAGAAGAGGCAAAGGTTTCCTCGGGCCGGACGGAGATTGGCCCTCGAGTGCAAAGGCAGAAGGAAGCTTAACTGCAAGACCCACCCGTTGAGCAGAGACGAAAGTCGGCCTTAGTGATCTAGTTTCTTTCGTTTTGGTGGCATGGCTGAGCGGTAAGGCGGGAGACTGCAAATCCTTTTTCCCCATTGAATAAAAATTGAAATGGGGCGTAGCCAAGCGGTAAGGCAACGGCCTCCGCCCCTCCATCCTTTGGATAGAAGGGCATAATTTAGCCGCAAAAACTTTTTTTAATTATAAAAAGTTATAAAAAAGGTCCGTTGAGCACCTTAATTATATCTCATAATAGATCCGAACGGGCGCAAGGTCATAAAAATGAAGGTCTAGGATCCAATTAAATTAGTAACAGAACGAAAAAGTTTTGTTAGGGGAAGAGTATCCTATGAGATACTTAAAAAAAATAATGTAAAAAGATTTTAAATATAGTTTCACAAAATCATTGTATTGCTTATTATTTGATTTTTATTTAATTACTAATTAATATTCATTGCAACAAAATATTTCAGAAATTTTTTTAGTTAACAACTTCTATTTTTTTAGTTCTTGTTCTTTCTGGATTCTAAAATTAAAATAGAAGATTGGGGTGAATCATAAATCCAAAGGAGGTTTTATGGCCAAGGGTAAAGATATTTGAGTAACAATTATTTTGGAATGTACCAGTTGTGTTTGAAATGATATTAAGAAAGAATCAGCGGGAATTTCCAGATATATTACTCAAAAGAATCGGCATAACACCCCTAGTCGATTGGAATTGAGAAAATTCTGCGCCTATTGTTATAAACATACAATTCACGGGGAAATCAAGAAATAGGTTAAATTGAGTGCTTGTATATCAATTTTTATTTTAAAAACAGGAATAATGCTAGTATCTATATTATCTATATATTATTACGT
>OVBA01002599.1:0-20000 GCA_900406435.1 Lepidium aucheri | reverse complement strand
AGTTTTTTGAATGTCATAAATTTTCAATCTAGTAAACTTCTAACTGAATGGTATATTAAAATACTAGATGAATTAATGATTTCCTTTAATAGAATTTTTGTAATGAATTCTGGCTCAATTGATAAAAAAATGGGGCTAAAATACTTTGATTTCTTAGATTTTCACAAATATAAACTAGTGGGTCATAACCTATTATATATCCAAATTGCAATCTATAATTTTTATTTATTTATGCTACTTATTTAATAAGGTCGATTGGTTGGTGCGATTCGATTTTCTATTACGATAAATTGACGAGACTATAGCTAATCCAATAGCTGCTTCAACAGCTGCAAATGCTATAACAAAAATGCAGAAAATATCCCCTTTTAGTTGGGAATTATCAAAAAAATCAGAAAACGTTATGAAATTCATATTAACTGCATTGAGTATAAGTTCAAGACACATAAGAGCCCTAACCATATTTTGACTAGTAATCAATCCATAAAGACCAATCAAAAACAATTAGGCACTCAAAACAAGTACATGCTCGAGTATCATTCAACAACTCCTTATCAATTTTGATTCATTTCAATATGAAAAATAATTCACCCGATTCAATCACCTAGAATATAAAAAAAAAATTAAGAATAAAAACTAGATTAGGTAAAAAAATTTCAAATATATATCAAACATAAAAATTGATATTTAAAATATGAAATAGTATTCAATCAAATTTAATTGAATCAACGGAAAAATCATAACATACGCAAAATTTTCTTTTGTCTTTACAAATTCGAGCTATTTTTATTGACGAGCCACATAATTTGCTTGTTGCAATCTAAAACCATCAAAAATCACACACATCAGCTCCCCCAAACTTAGATCTTGCAAGTGCAATGACCTAAGGTGGAAAAGCTGCACACAAAGTGAGAATATCTTGTCCAACGAACAACTTGCTTAAGCTAAACCGTAATCCACACATGGGCTTTATCATTTTGGAAACCGCAATATAATCATCTTCAAACATAGCATTCAACCTTTGGATTCCTATCACCTAAACTGGTCTCTATAGGTACAAGTCTAATTTCTTATTTCTTTTTGGTGCGGTCCTCAAAAGAGATTAAAGATCAACAAGTACATAGTTCAACTTCCCTAAGTTTGGCATGATCATTTTTCAACTTAAATGGATCCTTCTCATTAAAATTTTGCTGCCGGATTATTCATTCTTTCTTTTCTTTTTCTTTTTCTTTTTATGTGTTTTTTTGGCTTTTCCGAAGTTGGCTTACACAAACATGAAATACTACGGGTTTACGCTTCCTTCCAAGTTGCTCCACCAACTCGCATATGGAGTAAGCAGCAGATATACATGGACGTGAAAGGCTACAGGGTTACGCATCCTTCCAGCCGCTTCACCTTTACCTGTTACTCGGTTTAAAATCTTTGCGAGCAGCCTTATTTTCAACTTAACTTTTGAGAGGGATTTACCAAGCACACACTTTTGGATCATGCTAAACATAAAGAAGGAAGGTATCGATGCATCTCTAGGCTCTATTTAGAAGGAATCAAACTAGACCTATTTAACACACAACCCAAGCAAAGTTCATCGAGGCGATGATCCGCCCAAAAACTTTCCAAAATGGCTATCTACCAATCAAGAGCATTCACAATGGTTACTTAGCAGACTTAACAAGAGTTTGCCTATTATCAAGATCATTCCCACAAAACGAGTACGGATGCATGAATCCTAAGTGAATGCAACCTAAAGACAAAGCTAAATGGATGCAACTACATGATCTCTCTATTTTTTCAGATTTCATTTTCAAATTTTTTTTCAAATTTTTATGTTTTTTCTGTGCTTTAAGTACCATGAAATGCAACAAGCAAATGCACAAAGAAAAATCTTAACCAGATTTTTACAACATAAACGAATGCATGCAAAATAGTAAATAAGAACACAAGAAACGATGTCAGAGTACTCTAGACCCCTCCTCCAAACTTAAATCACACAATCCCTTGTATATATAGAAGTCGGAGAGAGTTGTCTAGACAAACAAAACAAAAAACAACAAAAATAAAAATGTATGTAGAAAGGGTTGGAGTTTGGTACCTACAAACCGATAAAAGTGAGTAGTTGAGGCGTTCATATCCTCAAGAGTGTAACTATGAGGGTCTGAGTACCCTCTTAGAGCTCTTCCTTCGCATGGTGCAACGTACTACTGTCTGTCCGAGTACTCTTCGTGGTCATGATCAGCGAGGGATGCGTGCGAGGGACCCTGTTGAGGCGTTTGCTCTTGTTCTATCCGGTGCTTCTGGCTCTTCTTCCTGGTCCTCTTGTAAACCCGTGACATGTCCATTGATTGGTGTTGCAGCTGTTCCTGGGAACTGCTGAAGTTGAGTGCCTCCTCGCTGGTAGCGGCGAGTCATGGGTGCAAGGCTGAGGTGCTGTTCCTCTGAATGATGTTTGTAGTCCATCAATAGCCTTCCATAATTCTTTTTGCTCGCTCTGCCACTCCTCCTTTTCCTTCATGAATCCTTTCACCTTCTTGAGCAACCACTTCCCCAACTTTTGGAGCTTCCCAATTCGCTTGTGGGCTTTTTTGCTTGCTGTTCCTTGGTTTTTCTCGGTGAATTCCTCGAAAAAGTAGGATTCCGGATCAACTTCTTCCTCATCTATCTCCTCTTCTGCCTTCTGAGGTTATTATCCTCGCCGGTTTTCACCGAGTAAAGCCGCGAGGGGTGGGGTCAAGGTCACGTTCTCCATAGTGTTCAGTGGAGTGTATTCTGGGCAAGAGAGAAGTATTCTGTCGTCTTTCTTTTCTGGATGGTCAAACTTATACACAGCTTGCCCTTCAACCTCGCCTTTAGCAATGAGGCCTTCCCCTTGAAGATACAACATATCCATAAATTAGGGTGGAGCCCAATTGTAATCTTCAATGTTCAAGGGCATTTCCCTCGCTTCCAATATCCGAGCAACCGCTCCATTGATGTATATGTGTTTCGTCTTCCTAGACTTTCTCTCCGCTTGTGTCATTGCCCTTCTACAGTATGTGAGGAGATGCTTTGCCAATAAAAATGACATCCCGGAGTTCCCTTCATCTCCATCAATATGCAATCCACTTGGAGTAGTGCCAACAATCTCCTTCATCGCCATAACCATCATATGCATTTCTCCGAGGTTGATTGGCGAGGTGGAGGGTCTAGCGAAGATCACGTTAGCTATGGCTCTCCTCGTATAATTGATAGTGGGGTTGTGGATCCAGCTTTCCTTGCTTCGTGATGAATTATACACCCTGGGTCTTGACAGCATCTTCCATACCTCGTCAGTCTTATCCTCACCAATCTCCAGGTATGCCACTTCTCCGGAATGGAACCCAAAATTAAATCCATCTCCTTTAACGTCATGACATATAGTTAGTCATACACGGTGAACATTATATACCTAGGTCCATTCTTTTTAATCTTAGCTGTCTCCGAGTTTGAGTAAATTAGAAGATCCACGGTGGCGAGGAATTGCAACGTCTCCTTAATGTAAGAGCTCGCCACGCTATACATGAAAACCTTAATTCCAAGCGAGCTAAACACCCTATCCACATCCTCAGTGATACCCAATTTGCTCAGGGTTCCAGAATGTGGAAAGTAAGTACCTTTTATCCCCATCATCTTCAAAGCTTCATACGCCTTGTCAGAGTCATTGGCCTTTCTTGCGGACTTTCCTTTATTTTCTTCCTCTCTCTCCTCGTAGGCCTTCCTTGCTTCTTTTTCTGAGTACCCGCTCCTCTTTAAATCCTCAATGTCTCTGGAGTATCTCGTTTTCTTCTCCTTATTCTAAGCTTTTTTCTTTGTCTTCACGTCGCGCTCGTACTCGATGTCTATCGGCGAGGGCGGAGCATACTCACTGTCCTCGTCACTATCCTTGCTGCTGGATGGCGAGGCTATCTATTTTCCTTTCCGCTTCGCTTGAGTTGAGCTTCCTTCTCCATGGATAAATATCCAGACTATCAGCTCAGCCGCTGATTTTCTAACTGTTCCTTTTATCGGGATTTTGATCCTCGTTTGAACTCCTGGTTCATCCTCGTCCGATTGAGCGATGAATCGGCGAGGTCTAATTTCACAGCAGACCGATGGTAAATCTCCGAACCCCATTGCCATCTCTCTTCTTCTGGCTCTTCGTGCATAATGCATGAATTTGCTTCAGAATTCCTTCACCTTTTTTTTATCTCCGGTAGATATGCTTGACAAGGTTTTTGATCGGGAAAACTCAAACCTTGAAATAGAAAGAGAAACTCGTCGGTAGTGAGAGAAATTTTGTTCGCTTGAGAGCTTGAGATCGGATGAGGTAGCTGATGAGGGAGAAGCCGTTTATATAAGCGAGTGTTCCAGGTCTTTGAGGAGACAATCTAGGGAGAAGAAAAGAGACAATTTTGGCTCCCAAGTTGCTCGCCATTCGTCCTTGACGTTGGCATCATCCCATCCGTTAATTTCAAATTTTGAATTCTTGATCAATCTCAGCCCTAGGATTGGTCCAACTTTGTTTTGACCTCTCCTAGATTTTCGCCAAAGCTGTTAGTTCGTGAGTCCCACTTGATGAGCTGGAGCTGAATCAAATTGTGTCGTTATGCGCTCCTCACCTAACCTCCTCGCTCATCCTCCTCGCTGCATACACCAAGGCCTGACTACCCATTCAGAAAAAACCAAGCTTGAACTGCTTTTGTTGCTTACCCTTGGACTATTCTGAGTCCTGATTAGCTCCCTGTTTGTGGTAATATCTAAAACCATAAAAAGTTAGTCACATTATCAAAATAGGCTCAATTCATAGCATTTAGACTATTAAGCTTCATGTTCAAGATTTCACCGAATAACAAGTTTATTTCAATTATAATGAGACGTATTTGACTAGAACTTTCTACAAAAGGATGCTAAGGTGTGCAAGTAGGTCTATGAGTGGTGTTCAAGGAAATGTGAACACTACTCGTACACCTTCCTCGGTCTCATGTCTTGAGGGATCCCAGTTCTTTGCCAAATTTTCTGACTCCTCGCGTTGTTGCCTCCAAGGATTATGTGCGATTTATGCTCGCTCTTGGCTTAATGAGGGCATTACTTCCTCTAATTTTGCCAAGAGTGCAGCCAAGGCTCCTTGAACCAGAGATGTAGATCAAAATACCAAATACCCAATAACAACAACAATAAACTAGCAAAAAATTGTTCTCAAAATAAAACAAAACCAAATTAACCTTAAACAAAATTGAAAGGAGTTTGCAAGAGTAAAGGATAGACATGGGATTCCCTCCCAAGTCGGCTAGTTTAGAGTTATAAGCTTGACTCTTCATCCACCTCTTAGTATGGGTTTGCAAAGGGAACCAGAGCTCCCTTGTTTGCATCCTCGTCCATTCCCCCTATTGTTCCTTCAATCTCAAAGCATTGCCCATCGATCGTATGCTTCTTTCTTCCTTCCTTTAGGTCGAGTATCATACCAAATCCTTCTCCAACCTTTAGTTCAATGGTCCTGTACCGCACATCAATCAAAGCTCCCACTAACACCAAGAAATGTTTACCCAGCAGTAGTGGATCAGTAGGTTCTTCATCTATCTCTAATACCATAAAATCAGTAGTAACCAGCACTGCCAACACTTATTGGTACATCCTCGAGAAGTCCCCTCAGCTTTCTTGTTGTTCTGTCCGCGAGGACCAATGAGATTTTGCAATCCTTGAAGTTTCAGTACCCCAGCTTTTGCGCAGAGATTAGTGGGATCAATCTGATGGATGCTCCAAGATCACATAAGCAGTTAATGAACGTTAGATGCCATACTACACATGGAAGTGTGAAGCTTCCCGGATCACTTAATTTTTCCGTGATGAACTTTTTCCTCTGATGTGGGAGAACTGGTACCAATAGTGATCCAGATGATCGGATCCCAACAACCATACATTTCTCTTCTCATTCCTTAAGCGAGTCCTTCAAAAATTTCTTGTATTGCAGTATTAAGGAAAAAACATCCAAGATAGGAATTTTTAGCTCTATGCCTCTCATTTGCTTATTGAAAATGACATTCTGTTTCTCCTCTTGATTCTTCTTTAAACGCGAAGGGAATGGTGCTTTGGCTTTGGTTGCAACCACAGGTGCAACTCCAACTGTCGCATTCAGGTTGGGACAATCTGCCTCTTCTCCTTGTTGCACAGGCAAGCGAGGGCTCTCTTTGAGTTATGCAGTTTTCCTAGTAGTCAAATCATCATTAGCCTCTCCTCGCGGCTCAGGCCTACGAGGTGTATCCTAGAGTTGTACGCAACCAGCTTTATTCTTGGCTTGTTCTCCCCTAGCTTGAATAACGCCGTCCTCAGCGTTTTCCTTCGGTTCAACCACTGATGGGAGCATTTTTCCGGTTCTGAGAGTGATTGACTGAGCCGTATACTCTTTTGGGTTCTGAATGGCTTTTCCGGGTAGCTGACTGGTGGCTTTAATGCATGATGATGCCTGGTTGCTTTCCACATACTTCAGTTGTGCGTTGAGGGTTTCAAACTTACAGTTGAGGTCATTATAGCTTGCATCAATTCGGCTATGTACCTCTCCAAACGTCTTGGTAATTTCTGCTTGGTGAGCGGTTTGGCTTTGCAATATTTGTTAGAGCATATTCATCACGTCTGGCTGGTCCTCTTTTGTGGTCGGAGGTTGAGTTGGAGCTGGTGCCGGCTTAAGGCTTTGCTGCCATTGTTCCTTGGGTATCCAAGCCTGCTGCTTTGGTGGGTACACTTGATCTTGTGGGTTAGCTACGTTTGTGCTTTGATAGCTCAAGTTCGGGTTTTGCTTGTAGTTGACCCACAATTTAGATCTACTTTGATTCTGAACAAAATAAATTTCCTCCAGTTGTTCGTCCTTTCCCTTTTGTACCATTTCCTCCTCCACAAGATTGACTTGCTTGGTGTGGACCATTAGCAACTTGTTTAGCTTCTCATGAAGTTGCTTCAGCTTTTTACGCACGGATGCGTCCGAATCAGAAGTTCCCCTGACAGCTCGGTCATACTCCTTGCTGTACTGTCCATCAGCTAGAGCGAGGTTTTCTATTAGCACTCTTCCCTCGTTGATCTCCTGCTGCAGAAAGCTCTCGTGGCTTGCAGTATCCAACAACATACGGATCCTTGGGTGAACTCCTCGGTAGAAGTTACTGAGGATAGTGTCCTCCCGGAAACCATGATGGGGACACTGAGACTGATAGGTGTTATATCTGTCCCATGCCTTGGCCAATGACTCGGTTCTATGCTGTACAAAATTTGACATGTTGTTCCTTAGCTTGGCCATCCGTGAGTTAAAGAAAAACCTTGTAAGAAATAGGTGCTTGCACTCCGACCATGTTGTGATGAATCTGGTGGGAAGATGTTTCTCCCACTGATGAGGTCTGTCCCTAAGACAGAAGGGAAAGAGCCTGAGCTTTAGTGCGTCTTCACTCACTCCATTGATGTGAGTGAGCGTGCATAGTCTCTCAAACTCATCGAGATAATCAAGGGGGTCCTCCGAGGGTAGGCCATGGAACTTGTTGTTCTGGACCATCGAGATCAGTCTGCTCTTGATCTCAAAGTTATTATTTTGGATCGCTGGCGGTTGGATCCCATTCCATATCGTGTGAGTACTCGGGGCATATCTCGCACTAATACAGCAAGGACAACAAGCTGGATTTTGTGCTCGCGCCTAGTGGGCGGCCTCATTTACCAATGGAGGTGTTCCGTCCGTCGTCATTTCTGGCGTGGTATTGTCCGGATCTGGTTGTTGTTGTTGCATTTTGGTACGCTCTCGTCTGATCTCACGAGTGAGAAGGTTGATATCATCTATAGGTGGCCGAAGGTGGTGAGAACCTTTTGATCGTGTGTGCATCAACCAACTAAATCGCACTGACTACTTGCTTAACTCTCAGGATGTAATGCGAGGGTGATGATTCTGTGTCTGCCCTCGGTGCCAGATGTCAAGGGTAACCTGCGAGGCCTGCAAGAACAGAAAAAATGACTTGTCTGTAAGATGGAAGCTTGGTCCTTATAGATCCAAGCTGAGTGAAGCAAAGACAAGTTATAATATCACTAACACACAACCTGATCCTTAGATTAGTAAACTATAAATTAGAATAAGTAAATCCGATTTCGCAACGACGCCAATTTGATAAAAGAGTTTGCGCTTTTTCTATCAAATCAGTTGAGCATAGTTGTAAGTAAGGTGGTAATTGTCGAATCAAATACTCAGAGATGCTTGTAAACAGCCTATCTAATACTAGATCCTAGTCCAAGTAACCTACCATTCTGTCACAATGATAGATCATGATATTTAGATGAGCTTGAAAACTAGAGAATAGGACAAAATACACAAAATGACAAAAATAAAGCAGAATGAAAATGACTAAAACAGAGAAATAGCATAAAAACAGAGCACAATAATTGCAATAAGATGAAAATTAAATTAAAGGCAATGATCTAGAGGATAGGGAGGTTGATCAGCGATAAACTCGCCGATCCCACCCAACTCACCAGACTCTTTTGAGCGATCTCTAGACAGGGACTAGGTTAGATCAACCCGCTCTCGCGGTGAAGATCCCTATCCGGATTGGATGATCCATTACGGCCCTATCCGCGATAAAATCAAACCAGAAGCATTAAGCTAAGCCCAACTCGTCTAACAGCCAACCCACATGCTAGATCTCTCTACAGCAGATCAAGCCATCACTAGCAAAGCACTTGGTCTCCATTCCCGTTGGTACTAGCCTTAGGTCATAGCCCAAATCAAATCTCTCTTGATCAGGGAGAGATCAGCCTTAAGCTTGGCTTTGCTAGAAGAGATCAGAGTTCAGATCATGGCTAGAACGGCGAGGGAATCAATGGATTCACCTCCGATCTCCCTATCCTTGAGATCCAATTGAATCTACTCGCACCTTGTTGCGTGAGGGCGGAGGAGTAGGGTTGATCTAGATTGCATAAACATAAATAGACTTAAATAAAATTGCAGAAAGTAAAGATGAAGAACAAGATAAACTTAAATCATAAACTTCAAAGAATAAATTAAAGCATTAATCAAAGAGTACCTTAAACAAAGCTAATGATAAAACAATAAAAGATAGAGAAAGTTTTTCAGCTAAACAACAGATAATTGATAAGAGCGTGATTGGAGGGTATTTATAGGGTTATTTGCATAACCCTAATGGTCAAACCGACTTAAATCGGTCAAACAGGAATTCTGTAAGTCTTGCCCTCGGAGTCCTTGCGCGAGCTTGGGCACCGAGGAGTGATTTTTGTCTTGGTCCTCGTGGGTTGAAACTGAGTGAATGGCCCGAGTGTAATCCTTGTGATGAAGAGATTGATCTTCCCTCGTGGCAGATAGGTTGAGGTTGGTGACTAAGGCATCTTTTATTGAGCGTTCTGAGCAGTCTTTGCCTTGTGATCTGTGAGGTAGCGATCCGAGGTTGCACGATCTTTTTCGCCCAGCAGCTGATCCAATTGTCCTTAGCTCCAGTTTTAGCTCCTTTTCCTAGATAAAACTCCAAACTCCAAATGCAAATGCAAAGAAAGCAAAATAAACCTAAAAGGACCTAAGTAAATGGAATATTTCTCTAGATGCGAAACAACCTAAAATAAGACTCTAAAACCATCAAAAATCACACACATCATTCACCTGTTTTGTGAGGCAAACCATCGAGGATTGTGGGTGACTTGAGCTGATCAGTATTCTGTGTTCGAGAATCACCCCCTTCATCAATCATACTGTCCCCACTATTAGCAGCTATAGTGTTGGTACAACTGACCCTCTGTGCCAAATCGAAGTCAGTAAAATTGTTTGATCCCTCGTAGGTCGCGCGAGGTTGATAAGCAAGGCATGTGTTTAGAATCGGAGAGGACAGCGGTGTGACTTTTTTTTTCTACTTGTTGAAGTCTTGTGATTATGTCCCCGATCATACCATGGAGATCAGTATATTGGTTGTTGATCTCAACAAACTTCTCTGTGAGCTCGCCGACCGCACTCTTTTGCCCTTGTAATATCACTTGTAAAATATCCAATATAGCTGGTTGTGAGACAGTTGGAGTAGTGGTGCGTTCAAGCAGACTAACCTCTTCAACTCGCATCTCTTCCTTGGCTGCTATGGGTGTTGGTTTATTCCGCAGCAGACGGTCTATTTTGGCATTCATTGTACGGATTCATGCTTTGCTTGGTGCGGCTGAGTCAGTAGAATAGACTCCACTGTTTGCATCACCTTCATTATACTGTTCTTGAGCTTTAGCGAGGTTTCAAATGAGTTTCCATCCAGCAGTTATGTCCTTGTGCATAAAATTACTGTTGCTCGCCGTGTCCAGTAGCGTCTGATACCTCAACCTGATTCCTCGGTAGAAAGTGCTGAGTAAGGACTCAGTTGTGCACCCGTGATGTGGACATTGGGAAACGTAGTCTTTAAACCTTTTCCATGCTTGCGAGAAACTCTCCGAGCACTTTTGAGTGGAGTGAAAGATTGCTGTATGTAGTTTTGCCGTGCGGGAAGGTGAGTAGAACTTGTTCAAGAATACCTTCTTGCACTTGGCCCAAGATGTGATCTGACCGGGAGGTAAATGTTTCTCCCAGTTTTGTGCTTTCTTCGTGAGGGAAAACAGAAACAGCCGTAGTCTAAGGTCATCTTTACTCAATCCGTCTATTTAAGTAGTTCCACACAGCCTTTCAAACTCATCAAGGTGCTCAAGTGGATCTTCGCATTCTATTCCATGAAATTTGACGCATTGAACCATAGCAATGAGGCTACCCTTTATCTCAAAAGTCTGGTTTGGTACGGGTGGTGGAGTGATTCCGTACCACAGATAAGAGGTTTTTGGTTTATTTCCTGTGCCTATCATCTATGGTGTGGTTTCCTCACGAACGTCGGAGTTTTCCTGAATTGTATACATGTCTGCTAATGAAGTAGCCATAGCGAGGATAGAGGATGAGAAGTGTGAAGTTCCCTGAACTCCGGGCTTGACAGCGATTACAGACATAGAGGTTATGTTATTTGTGGTGCCCTCGCGTTCGGCTGTCGAGGAATACCTGCGAGGCCTGCAGGGACAGAAACAACGACTTGTAAATAGGATTGGAGCTTGGTCCTTATATATCCAAGCTCAATGAAGCAAAGACAAGTTATTCTACCAATAACACATAACTTGATCCTAAGACTAGTAGAATATAAATTGGAACAAGCAAATCCGATTTGGCAACATCGCCAATTTGATAAGAGGTTTTATGTATCCTTTATCAAATCATTGAGTATAGAGTGGTAAGTAGATGGGAAGTTGTCAAACCAAATACTCGAAGTGCTTGTAAGCAATCTATCTAGTACTATATCATAGTCCAAGTTAAAATTAACATTCTGTCACAATGATAGATCATTATATTTCACTAAAATAAAACAGAATTTTAATAGCTGAAATAGAGAAATGGATAATAAACAGAGCATAACTATTGAAATAAGATTCAAGCTGAAATAAAAGTAAAGATCTAGAGGATAGGGAGGTTGATCGGTGATGAACTCGCCGATCCTACTCACCAGACTCTTTGAGTGATCTCTAGACCGGGATTTAGGCTAGATCGGCCCGCTCTTGCAATGAGGTTCCCTATCCAGATTGGCTGATCTATTACGGCTCTCGCTGTGATCAAGCCGAACAAGATGTAATAAGTTAAGCCCAACTCGTCTAATAGCCGACCCACATGCTAGATCTCTCTTCGGCGGATCAAGCCATAACTAGCAAAGCATTTGGTCTCCAATCCCGTCACCACTAGCTTTCGGTCACGGCCCAAGTCAGATCTCAACTAATCAGGGAAAGATCAGCATTAAGCTTGGCTTTGTTAGAAGAGATCGTAGTTCAGATCATGGCTAGCACGATGAGGGAATCAACGGATTCACCTCCGATTTCCCTATCCTCGAGATCCAAATGGATCTTCTCGTGCTTTATTGCGTTAGGGCAGAGGAGTGGGGAAGATCTAGATTGCATAAACATAAATAAAGCTTAAATGAAATTGTAGTAAGTAAAATAAAGAACAAAGCAAACTTAATTCATATAAACTTAAAGCATAATCATAAAGCAATAATCATAAAGAGTACCTTCAACAAAGCTTAAAGATAAAAGCAATAAAAATAGAATGAATTTTTAGCTAAAAACAATAGATGATTAATAAGAGTGTCATTAGGGGGTATTTATAGGATTATTTGCATAACCCTAATGGTCAAAACGATCTAAGTCGGTCAACCAGGAAATCTGTAAATCTTGTCTACGGAGTCCTTGCATGAGCTTGGGCACCGAGGAGTGTTTCTTATCTTGGTCCTCGTGGGTTAAGACTGAGTAGAGGGTCCGGATGTAATCTTTGTGATGAAGAGGAATTGGCCTTGGTTCCGCATTGATCTTTGCTCATGGCAGATAGACTGAGGTTGGTGACTCAGCCGACTTTCCTTAAGCATTCTGGGTTATCCTCGCCATGTGATCCACGAGGTGGCGAACCGAGGTTACACAATCCTTTTTTCCTTTGACGTTCTAGCAGCTGATCCATTTGTCCTTAGCTCCAGTTTTTGCTCCTTTTCTGCTCTTTTACATAGATAAAACTCTAAACTCCAATTGCAAATGTAAAAAAAGCAAAACAAACCTAAAAAGACCTAAGTATACGGAAAATCTATCTAGGCGGATGCAAAACAACCTAAAATATAACTCTAAAACCATCAAAAATCACACACATTATTGAAAGCCAAGAAGTTAAAGTGATCCGAGATCCTCTTAAAACGTTCACTTAGGGACACTAAATTGAAGAAAAAATTAGAACAGCAGATTCATAAAAAGCAGAAAATTATTGTACAGAAAAATGTACAGATTAACCCCTTGAGGTTTTGACACTAGCTTGGAGAGAAGTAATCATGGCTTTATGCTTCTCGGCAGCTCGAAAAGTCGCATTTTGAATGGCAAAAGTGGACTTGGAAGCATCTTTAAGACCAGAGATCTCTTTATCAAGTTTCGAACGCTCAACCTCAAATTCTGATGAACCTCGAGAAAGGCTAGTCTGAACTATTGATAAAGAAGACTTTGCATCTACCAACTCCCACCGAGACTCCTCTAACTGCTCAAGAATATCGTCAAGCTGACGAGAGTTCCCAGAATCAACAGCCATCATCTTCTCCTTTCCAAGGAGAACCGAGTTCACCTAAGCAATGAACTAAGAGGAAAAGAGCTACTCAGTATTACAAGTTAAAGTCAAGCAAAGAGAAATCAGAGCAAACAAAGGAAAAAAAACATGCTTACCGAGAACGCCGATTTAGCCGTTTCAACATACTCCTTTTTATTATGCATTTCAGGGATAAGGGGGAGGTCCTTAATGGTGTTCTTGAGAAAGCGCATCAGGTCAGCCCCTCCTAGCTCAGAATCCTTGATATGAACCAACTCTTCTAAGCATACCAGAAGATTTACCCCTCTTACGTTAGGAGACTTCAAGAGGACGAGAGGAATCCTTGCGTTTGGTTGTCTTTTTCCTGGAAGAAACAGCAACAACTTCCTGACCTGAAACAAGTCAGAACAAAGGGAAATTTAAGGAACTCTGAACCCTTGCTCTTAACTAAAGATTTAGAGTTCTTTTTAGTGGAAGCCGGAGAGCCAGTGAAATCTCTACAATCCTTCTCAAAAGGACTAGTCGAAGCTTCAAGAACTGGTGCAATTTCAGCAGCTAGAGCACCCTCGACACCAACCATTTGAGACTCCAAACTAGTGTTAGGAACCTCAAAAACAATGACAAGGGGCTCAATGGCAGCCATATATCCTCACAAAACAGAATCTAACGAACGTTGAACTGTGGCTCTATCTGAGGGAGCCAAAGAACTTCCTAGAGCAGCATCCAAACTATCTAGAATGTTGGGCATTCTAAATTCATCCACCCCCATGTTGATGTCAAGAACCTCTGAAAAGGAAAAAGACTCAATCAAAATCAAGGATCAAACCAATATCAAGAGGAAAAGAAGTGTCAATCACCTCTTTGGTAACGAGAAGATGTCCTTTGGAGAAGTCCTACAGGTAGAATCTTCCAATCAAGACGAGGAATGCTAAAAAATTAATGAGCTGAAATTAGAGCCAAAAAGAAATAATCTGATGAGTCATAAACGGATGTCTAGGAATCTACCAGGTTTTCTCATCCAAGTAGAAAAGAATTTTAGCGGCCTTGTCAAACGAAAAACATCGCTAGGACGAACGAAAAATAGCGAGTCTTCCATTTTGAAACCTTGGAAGTCGGGTTATCTAAAAACCGGTACCCAAATTTCGAACGAGCAAAATATGTACTGAAGACTTGCAGAGTTCTCTCAATTTTTCAAAGAATAGAGGTGAAATGCTGATTCTTGCCTTACTCCCAAGGATCAGAGACCCAATGATATTGGCGACTCCAGCAGCTCCGAGTTGAGTCAAGGCAATTTTCTGAGCATAGCAATATCGAGGCAGCAGATCCAGGATAAGAAGCCATATTCTAGTTTCTGTGAACCACTAATCGTAAATTGCGATTAAACCCTCTAGAGGGTTCCAAGGACGAGAATCGGGATCAATAGTGATCTCGATATTTTTTTTTATTTTAGGACACACCAAAAATAATTTATCCAGCCTCCTTGAGTTAATGGAAGACGGACCGATATCTAAACTAGCATGCCAATCGTTTAAGCCCTCATCGAGACTATCTACAAAAAGTATCTCGATATCTTCTTGCATATGACTACTACTAGAGGAAGAAGATGGACTAGAATCAGTAGATTTAGAACCTGAACTGGAACTAGAACTAAAACTATCCCTTTCCGTCGTGGCGAAACCAGCTAGAAAATAAAACAACTCGGAAAAAGTATAGAGAAAAAGAGGAGAGAGAAAAGTTACCTTGTAATTTTTGGTCGAAAGTAAAATTACGGAGAGAGCTGAAGCACTATTTATAATAAAGATGCAGAAATTGACTGGATAATAATGATGATTCACGTAAAATTGAGGCGACTGTTCAAATGATCCACTAGAAAACTGCCACATGGACCAAAGATTTTGGAAGATGAAACAACCTTTCCGACTCAGAAATTACGCACTAGAATTTTCTGAGTCTGGGGAGACAATTGTTGGAGTTGGATCCAAGATCCTACTTCGCTCCATCAAAAACAATGGGTTGAATATTAAAAAACCACCCGGTTGCAAGCACTAAGTCTTCAACTCGGACAATATATTCGACTGGGCAAAATGTCTTGTCTCAGAAGGTTTTACAAACTTGAAGGGAAGTCGGATGACACGTCAGCATACAATAAACGGGAGTTTTCGTATTCCAATATGGAAAACTTCAGCTAATCTAGCTCGAATCTTATTAGATTCAGTCTTATCTACAAGATTTGTAAATTTTCTTTTATTGTCTACACATTTAAGCCGCCTCTATAAACTATAAATAGAGGTGCAATCTTTCTGTAAGGGAAATCTCTTTTTTGGACATTTGAAGTTTAATTAGAACACCAATTCGGTTTTTACCAATCCTATTACTCAGTTAACTAAACTGTTACCCCTGTTCAAACCAACAAGTGTCCTTGTCCATTCATCCCTACTCTTTTAATCAGGAACCACCATTTAGTATAAGTTGTGCTAAACCCGGTTCCAACATACATAATCTTAAACTAAAAGGAATTTTATATACATTATCATAATCCAAAAGAGAAATTGAATATTAAATCCTATATATATATATAAACACATAGACAATTTTTCAATACCATCCAACTTTTCAAACTTTCTCCAATTTAATTTATTTATTTTCGTTTATATTTAGAGCAATCAAAGCAAACAAACAAAAAAGGTAAAAAGGTTACATTCAATGTATAATTATTTTATTTTAATATTATTAACATGAGATCTAAAAATCTTATTATATAAAGAATCTTATTATATAAAAAGGGTTTCTTAAGTTAATAATTAACAGGACTCGTCCACGTTTGGATCCAATGATCCAAAATTCTCTTGGATTTTTTTAAAACTAGATAAAAAAATCTTTAAATAAATTTCTTCAATATTAATCTTATCCAAATCGAAATAGAATTCCCAACCTAAAAAGAAATACTTATCTAAAAGGAAATCAGGAATATTAATTTTTTTAGAATTAATTTTAGTAAAAAGTAAATTTTATTACCAATCTTATTATTTAAAGAAAAATATTATTTTAAAAGCTGATTTATTAAAAACGAAATACATATATATATATATATATATATGTTTTGAATCATATATATCTATAAAGATATCACAATCTATGTTTCTTAATAGTTAAATCTAACAAAAAGTAATTTTCATTAGTAAGATTATTATTTAAAGAAAAATATTATATTATAAAAAGAATATATATATATATATATATATATATGATATTTGGAATAATATATGTTTATAAAAATCCTAATTTTATAAGATACTAGATATGACCTTTTGCAATGCACATGTTTGTTTTTATTAAATAAAACTTAATATTAAATTTGGAGTAGTGTCTTGAAAATTTATACGTTTGTTAGTTTTTTAATTTTGAGATCTAAATTATTAATAAAATCTGTCATATAGAAAATCTGGTTATATACTAACTTTTGAAATCCAACTTAATAGGTTATAATATGATTCGACATGTAGAAGAATCTTGTTGATTACTAACTTTTGAAACCCAACTTTGTATAATAGGATACTGCAAATTTTTGGATGGTTGAATTAGACACATGGAAGGCAAGTGGCCTTTAGCTTAGTGGCAGGCGGTAAATCCACTAAAGGCATGCGCACTTGTACATCCAGAGATCGAGTCTCACCACCTCCATCATGCATGAACTTGGCTAATGGACCGGCCAATTGTGACCCAATGTTGACCAAAAAAAAATTGACAACTGGAAGAATCTATTAATTTCTAACTTTTGAAACCCTAATTTATATAACAGGATTAGTAACTTTGAGAAATCTTACTTTATATAATAAGGTCTTTTTATGTTAGGACCATTCAGCCCTTTCTCAACCAAGTATAGGTAGAAGCCCGGGTTGAGGAGTTACTCGGAATGCTGCCAAGATATCAGTATCCTTGGTTTCATATTCAGGAGTATAATAAGTCAATTTATACTCTTTAACGCCAGCTTTGAATCCAACACTTGCTTGGATCTATTCGAGCAGATAAAAATATAATAAATAGAAAACTTTTTTTTATTTCAATTCATTTATGTAATAGTATTTCAAATAAATATAAATATTTTGTAAAATAAATATAATTAACTCTTTATTTCTTTAAATTTATTACCAAAAATTTTATGATCATTGGATCTGACACATGAAGAATCATGTTAATTAATAACGTTGAAAAACTTTATTTTATATAATAAGGTATACATATATATATATATATATATGGGACAATTGCAAAAATGCCTTTCAAAGAAGGGTATTTTCATCTCTGCCCCTGTTTTTGGAATATTTTCAAAATATGCCCCTTGTTACTCGAAAAAGACTAAAGTACCCTCCTCTTTTTTGGTTGCGATTTCTGAAGATACATCTGATTTATCTTCACGATCCGAAGATACATCTCTTCACGATCTGATTTTCTTCTCTGCAATTTCATGATCCGATTTCTTTTTTTACTCTGCAACAATTTCACGATTTGATCCGATTCTCAGAAGGTATTGTTTGCGATTTTGAGAACTCTTCTTATTCTTCTTCATGTTGATTATTGTTTTCCGATTTTGATTCTTCTTCGATTTCATTTATTCCTCTTCGATTTCTTGAATTTTCAAAGACTTGAGCTAAGTTTTTATAATATTTGAGCTTAGATTCAAAAAATTTTTGAGATCGTAAGGAATTCAGAGATCTGAAATTTTAGGGTTTTCAGATCTATTAGATTTAAGTATGTTAAACTCAGATTCACCGATTCCACTTACATTTTGTTGATTATATATTCTACATCTAGTATTATGATTAACAGAATGATATTTTATGAATGCCTTATAAAATTTGTTGGAAGGGTTTTTCAAGGTCAATTCTATCTTATGTTCTATTTTAGTAGTTGGTTGCTTCCTTGCTATCTTATTTATGTAAATAGTTAGAAGTGAATATTTAGATCAAACACTAATTTATTTTCATGATATCTGGGATTGGGTTCGTGATTTGAGATTTATATGTTTCAACTTTGAGATCGATTTTGGACAAATTTGAGAACAAAAGATTTGGTTTTGGTTGACAAAAAGGTTGATTTTGATGCTTTCCTGAAATTAATAAGGTACTTATAAAACAAAAAGTATAAGGTATATAATGATTTTTGAGATTATAGATAGGGTAATGAGATTCTAAGAATGAAGTTTATGAGTTAGACTTTTATCAATGGAATCAATGTATGACTATTTCAGTGATTGATCTATGAGAAGTTCAAATTTTAAATTTATAAGGTTGATTATAAATTCTCTTAAAAATTCAGATTTCATCAATTTTATAAGTTTGTGACTATTAGAGTCAAAGGATGATTTATTTTCATGATTTCTGTGATTCGGTCTGTGATTAGGGATTTATATGTTTCAACTTTGAGATCGATTTTGGACAAATTTGAGAACAAAAAATTTGGTTTTGGTTGACAAAAAGGTTGATTTTGATGCTTTCCTAAAATTTATAAGTTACTTATAAAATAAAAAGTATAAGGTATTTAACGATTTTTGAGATTAAAGATAGGGTAATGAGATTCTAAGATTGAAGTTTATGAGTTAGACTTTTATCAATGGAATCAATGTATGATCTATTTCTGTGATTGATTTATGAGAAACTCAAATTTTAATTTTATAAGGTTGATTATAAATTCTTATAAAAATTCAGATTTCATCAATTTTATAAGTTTGTGACTATTAGAGTCAAAGGCTGATTTATTTTCAAATAACTGCGATTCAGTCTGTGATTAGGGATTTATATGTCTGGACTTTGAGATTGATTTTGGACAAATTTGAGAACAAAAGATTTGGTTTTTGTTGACAAAAAGGTTGATTTCGATGCTTTTCTGAAATTTGTAAGGTACTTATAAAACAAAAAGTATAACGTATTTAATGATTTTTGAGATTAAAGATAGGGTAATGAGAGTCTAAGAATGAAGTTTATGAGTTAGACTTTTATTAATGGAATCAATGTATGATCTATTTCAGTGATTGATCTATGAGAAGTTCAAATTTTAATTTTATAAGGTTGATTATAAATTCTTATAAAAATTCAGATTTCATCAATTTTACAAGTTTGTGACTATTAGAGTCAAAGGCTGATTTATTTTCATGATTTCTGTGATTCGGTCTGTGATTAGGGATTTATATGTTTCAACTTTGAGATCGATTTTTGACAAATTTGAGAAGAAAAGATTTGGTTTTGGTTGACAAAAAGGTTGATTTTGATGCTTTTCTGAAATTTATAAGGTAGTTATAAAACAAAAAGTATAAGGTATTTAACGATTTTTGAGATTAAAGATAGGGTAATGAGATTCTAAGATTGAAGTTTATGAGTTAGACTTTTATCAATGGAATCAATGTATGATCTATTTCAGTGATTGATTTATGAGAAGCTCAAATTTTAATTTTATAAGTTTGATTATAAATTCTTATAAAAATTCAGATTTCATCAATTTTATAAGTTTGTGACTATTAGAGTCAAAGGCTGATTTATTTTCATGATTACTGCGATTCAGTTTGTGATTAGAGATTTATATGTCTGAACTTTGAGATTGATTTTGGACAAATTTGAGAACAAAAGATTTGGTTTTGGTTGACAAAAGGTTGATTTTTATGCTTTTCTGAAATTTATAAGGTATTTATAAAACAAAAAGTATAAGGTATTTAACGATTTTTGAGATTAAAGACAGGGTAATGAGATTCTAAGAATGAAGTTTATGAGTCAGAATTTTATCAATGGAATCAATGTATGATCTATTTCAGTGATTGATCTATGAGAAGCTCAAATTTTAATCTTACAAGGTTGATTATAAATTCTTATAAAAATTCAGATTTCATCAATTTTATAAG